>JAINUT010002089.1:0-163590 GCA_020205555.1 Panax stipuleanatus
TGGGATTACTCCTTTTGATGGTAATCAAATTAGAACGAAGTAATAGGACTCTTAATCACCTCTTTCTTTCATAATTTTAGGAAACCAATGAAACAATAAGAAGGTCTCCATAAATGAAGGCTTGTGTGAGATCTACACATCGTTTTGGAAGCGATAGTGATGTGATTGCTCCTTTTGATGCTAATTTCAACTAGAACGAAGTAATTGAATTCATAATCACCTATTTTTTACAATTTGAGAGAACTAATGAAACATTATGAAGGTCTCCCTAAATGAAGACTTGTGTGAGATGTACGGATTGTTTTGAAAGCAATAGTGATAGAATTGCTCCTTTTGATGCTAATCAAACTAGAACGAATTCATAGGACTTATAATCACCTCTTTTTTTGACAATTTGAGAGATCCAATGAAACAGTAAGAAGGTCTCCCTAAATCTAGACTTGTTTGAGATGTACGCATCGTTTTTAACGCGATAGTCATAGGATTGCTCCTTTTGATCCTAATCAAATTAAAACGAAGTAATAAGACTCCTAATCATCTTTCTTTCACAATTTTAGAGAACCAAAGAAACAATAAGAAGATCTCCTTAAATGAAGACTTGTGTGAGATGTACGAATCGTTTTGAAGGCTATAGTGATAGGATTGATCATTTTGATGCTAATCAAACTAGAACGAAGTCATAGGACTCATAATCACCTATTTTTTGACAATTTGAGAGAACCATGAAATAATAAGAAGTTCTCCCTAAATCAAGACTTGGTGTGAGATGTACGCATCGTTTTTAACGCGATAGTCATGGGATTACTCCTTTTGATGGTAATCAAATTAGAATGAAGCGTAATAGGACTCTTAATCACCTCTTTCTTTCATTTTTGGAAACCAATGAAACAATAAGAAGGTTTCCATAAATGAAGACTTGTGTGAGATCTACGCATCGTTTTGGACGCGATAGTGATGTGATTACTCCTTTTGATGCTAATTTCAACTAGAACAAGTAATAGAATTCATAATCACCTATATTTTGACAATTTGAGAGAACTAATGAAACATTAAGAAGGTCTCCCTAAATGAAGACTTGTGTGAGATGTACGGATTGTTTTGAAGGCACTAGTGATAGGATGCTCCTTTTGATGCTAATCAAACTAGAACGAATTCATAGGACTTATAATCACCTCTTTCTTTGACAATTTGAGAGATCCAATGAAACTGTAAGAAGGTCTCCCTAAATCAAGACTTGTGTGAGATGTACGCATCCTTTTTAACGCGATAGTCAAAGGATTGCCCTTTTGATGCTAATCAAATTAGAACGAAGTAATAAGACTCCTAATCACGGACTCCTAATCATCTATATTTTGACAACTCAGAGAACTAATGAAACAGTACGAAGGTATCCTTAAATGAAGACTTGTGTGAGATGTACGAATCGTTTTGAAGGCTATAGTGATAGGATTGATCCTTTTGATACTAATCAAACTAGAACGAAGTCATAGGACTCATAATCACTTCTTTCTTTGATAATTTGAGAGAACCAATGAAATAATATGAAGTTCTCCCTAAATCAAGACTTGGTGTGAGATGTACGCATCGTTTTTAACGCGATAGTTATGGGATTACTCCTTTTGATGGTAATCAAATTAAACGAAGTAATAGGACTCTTAATCACCTCTTTCTTTCATAATTTTAGGAAACCAATGAAACAATAAGAAGGTCTCCATAAATGAAGGCTTGTGTGAGATCTACACATCGTTTTGGAAGCGATAGTGATGTGATTGCTCCTTTTGATGCTAATTTCAACTAGAACGAAGTAATTGAATTCATAATCACCTATATTTTTACAATTTGAGAGAACTAATGAAACATTATGAAGGTCTCCCTAAATGAAGACTTGTGTGAGATGTACGGATTGTTTTGAAAGCAATAGTGATAGAATTGCTCCTTTTGATGCTAATCAAACTAGAACGAATTCATAGGACTTATAATCACCTCTTTTTTTGACAATTTGAGAGATCCAATGAAACAGTAAGAAGGTCTCCCTAAATCAAGACTTGTTTGAGATGTACGCATCGTTTTTAACGCGATAGTCATAGGATTGCTCCTTTTGATCCTAATCAAATTAAAACGAAGTAATAAGACTCCTAATCACCTCTTTCTTTCACAATTTTAGAGAACCAAAGAAACAATAAGAAGATCTCCTTAAATGAAGACTTGTGTGAGATGTACGAATCGTTTTGAAGGCTATAGTGATAGGATTGATCATTTTGATGCTAATCAAACTAGAACGAAGTCATAGGACTCATAATCACCTATTTTTTTGACAATTTGAGAACCGATGAAATAATAAGAAGTTCTCCCTAAATCAAGACTTGGTGTGAGATGTACGCATCGTTTTTAACGCGATAGTCATGGGATTACTCCTTTTGATGGTAATCAAATTAGAATGAAGCGTAATAGGACTCTTAATCACCTCTTTCTTTCATAATTTTAGGAAACCAATGAAACAATAAGAAGGTTTCCATAAATGAAGACTTGTGTGAGATCTACGCATCGTTTTGGACGCGATAGTGATGTGATTACTCCTTTTGATGCTAATTTCAACTAGAACAAAGTAATAGAATTCATATCACCTATATTTTGACAATTTGAGAGAACTAATGAAACATTAAGAAGGTCTCCCTAATGAAGACTTGTGTGAGATGTACGGATTGTTTTGAAGGCACTAGTGATAGGATGCTCCTTTGATGCTAATCAAACTAGAACGAATTCATAGGACTTATAATCACCTCTTTCTTTGACAATTTGAGAGATCCAATGAAACTGTAAGAAGGTCTCCCTAAATCAAGACTTGTGTGAGATGTACGCATCCTTTTTAACGCGATAGTCAAAGGATTGCTCCTTTTGATGCTAATCAAATTAGAACGAAGTAATAAGACTCCTAATCACGGACTCATAATCATCTATATTTTGACAACTCAGAGAACTAATGAAACAGTACGAAGGTATCCTTAAATGAAGACTTGTGTGAGATGTACGAATCGTTTTGAAGGCTATAGTGATAGGATTGATCCTTTTGATACTAATCAAACTAGAACGAAGTCATAGGACTCATAATCACTTCTTTCTTTGATAATTTGAGAGAACCAATGAAATAATATGAAGTTCTCCCTAAATCAAGACTTGGTGTGAGATGTACGCATCGTTTTTAACGCGATAGTTATGGGATTACTCCTTTTGATGGTAATCAAATTAGAACGAAGTAATAGGACTCTTAATCACCTTTCTTTCATAATTTAGGAAACCAATGAAACAATAAGAAGGTCTCCATAAATGAAGGCTTGTGTGAGATCTACACATCGTTTTGGAAGCGATAGTGATGTGATTGCTCCTTTTGATGCTAATTTCAACTAGAACGAAGTAATTGAATTCATAATCACCTATATTTTTACAATTTGAGAGAACTAATGAAACATTATGAAGGTCTCCCTAAATGAAGACTTGTGTGAGATGTACGGATTGTTTTGAAAGCAAAGTGATGATTGCTCCTTTTGATGCTAATCAAACTAGAACGAATTCATAGGACTTATAATCACCTCTTTTTTTGACAATTTGAGAGATCCAATGAAACAGTAAGAAGGTCTCCCTAAATCAAGACTTGTTTGAGATGTACGCATCGTTTTTAACGCGATAGTCATAGGATTGCTCATTTTGATCCTAATCAAATTAAAACGAAGTAATAAGACTCCTAATCACCTCTTTCTTTCACAATTTTAGAGAACCAAAGAAACAATAAGAAGATCTCCTTAAATGAAGACTTGTGTGAGATGTACGAATCGTTTTGAAGGCTATAGTGATAGGATTGATCATTTTGATGCTAATCAAACTAGAACGAAGTCATAGGACTCATAATCACCTATTTCTTTGACAATTTGAGAGAACCAATGAAATAATAAGAAGTTCTCCCTAAATCAAGACTTGGTGTGAGATGTACGCATCGTTTTTAACGCGATAGTCATGGGATTACTCCTTTTGATGGTAATCAAATTAGAATGAGCGTAATAGGACTCTTAATCACCTTCTTTCTTTCATAATTTTTGGAAACCAATGAACATAAGAAGTTTCCATAAATGAAGACTTGTGTGAGATCTACGCATCGTTTTGGACGCGGATAGTGATGTGATTACTCCTTTTGATGCTCATTTCAACTAGAACAAAGTATCTAGAATTCATACCACCTATATTTTGACAATTTGAGAGAACTAATGAAACATTAGAAGGTTTCCCTAATGAAGACTTGTGTGAGATGTACGGATTGTTTTGAAGGCACTAGTGAAGGATGCTCCTTTTGATGCGAATCAAAACTAGAACGAATTCATAGGACTTATAATCAACCTCTTTCTTTGACCATTTGAGAGAGTCCAATGAAACCGTAAGAAGGTCTCCCTAAATCAAGACTTTTGTGAGATGTACGCATCCTTTATAACGCGATAGTCAATGGATTGCTCCTTTTGATGCTAATCAAATTAGAACGAAGTAATAAGACTCCTAATCACGGACTCATAATCATCTATATTTTGACAACTCAGAGAACTAATGAAACAGTACGAAGGTATCCTTAAATGAAGACTTGTGTGAGATGTACGAATCGTTTTGAAGGCTATAGTGATAGGATTGATCCTTTTGATACTAATCAAACTAGAACGAAGTCGTAGGACTCATAATCACTTCTTTCTTTGACAATTTGAGAGAACCAATGAAATAATATGAAGTTCTCCCTAAATCAAGACTTGGTGTGAGATGTACGCATCGTTTTTAACGCGATAGTTTATGGGATTACTCCTTTTGATGGTAATCAATTAGAACGAAGTAATAGGACTCTTAATCACCTCTTTCTTTTATAATTTTAGGAAACCAATGAAACAATAAGAAGGTCTCCATAAATGAAGGCTTGTGTGAGATCTACACATCGTTTTGGAAGCGATAGTGATGTGATTGCTCCTATTGATGCTAATTTCAACTAGAACGAAGTAATTGAATTCATAATCACCATATTTTTACAATTTGAGAGAAACTAATGAAACATTATGAAGGTCTCCCTAAATGAAGACTTGTGTGAGATGTACGGATTGTTTTGAAGGCACTAGTGATAGGATGCTCCTTTGATGCTAAGCAACTAGAACGAATTCATAGGACTTATAATCACCTCTTTCTTTGACAATTTGAGAGATCCAATGAAACTGTAAGAAGGTCTCCCTAAATCAAGACTTGTGTGAGATGTACGGATTGTTTTGAAAGCAATAGTGATAGGATTGCTCCTTTTGATGCTAATCAAACTAGAACGAATTCATAGGACTTATAATCACCTCTTTTTTTGACAATTTGAGAGATCTAATGAAACAGTAAGAAGGTCTCCCTAAATCAAGACTTGTTTGAGATGTACGCATCGTTTTAACGCGATAGTCATAGGATTCTCCTTTTGATCCTAATCAAATTAAAACGAAGTAATTAAGACTCCTAATCACCTCTTTCTTTCACAATTTTACAGAACCAAAGAAACAATAGAAGATCTCCTTAAATGAAGACTTGTGTGAGATGTACGAATCGTTTGAAGGCTATAGTGATAGGATTGATCATTTTGATGCTAATCAAACTAGAACGAAGTCATAGGACTCATAATCACCTATTTTCTTTGACAATTTGAGAGAACCAATGAAATAATAAGAAGTTCTCCCTAAATCAAGACTTGGTGTGAGATGTACGCATCGTTTTAACGCGATAGTCATGGGATTACTCCTTTTGATGGTAATCAAATAGAATGAAGCGTAATAGGACTCTTAATCCCCTCTTCTTTCATAATTTTAGGAAACCAATGAAACATAAGAAGGTTTCCATAAATGAAGACTTGTGTGAGATCTACGCATCGTTTTGGACGCGATAGTGATGTGATACTCCTTTTGATGCTAATTTCAACTAGAACAAAGTACTAAATTCATAATCACCTATATTTTGACAATTTGAGAGAAACTAATGAAACATTAAGAAGGTCTCCCTAAATGAAGACTTATGTGAGATGTACGGATTGTTTTGAAGGCACTAGTGATAGGATGCTCCTTTTGATGCTAATCAAACTAGAACGAATTCATAGGACTTATAATCACCTCTTTCTTTGACAATTTGAGAGATCCAATGAAACTGTAAGAAGGTCTCCCTAATCAAGACTTGTGTGAGATGTACGCATCCTTTTTAACGCGATAGTCAAAGGATTGCTCCTTTTGATGCTAATCAATTAGAACGAATAATAAGACACCTAATCACGGACTCATAATCATCTATATTTTGACAACTCAGAGAACTAATGAAACAGTAGGAAGTATCCTTAAATGAAGACTTGTGTGAGATGTACGAATCGTTTGAAGGCTATAGTGATAGGATGATCCTTTTGATACTAGTCAAACTAGAACGAAGTCATAGGACTCATAATCATTTCTTTCTTTGATAATTGAGAGAACAATGAAATAATATGAGTTCTCCCTAAATCAAGACTTGGTGTGAGATGTACGCATCGTTTTTAACGCGATAGTTATGGGATTACTCCTTTTGATGGTAATCAAATTAGAACGAAGTAATAGGACTCTTAATCACCTCTTTCTTTCATAATTTTAGTAAACCAATGAAACAATAAGAAGGTCTCCATAAATGAAGGCTTGTGTGAGATCTACACATCGTTTTGGAAACGATAGTGATGTGATTGCTCCTTTTGATGCTAATTTCAACTAGAACGAAGTAATTGAATTCATAATCACCTATATTTTTACAATTTGAGAGAACTAATGAAACATTATGAAGGTCTCCCTAAATGAAGACTTGTGTGAGATGTACGGATTGTTTTGAATGCAAAAGTGATAGGATTGCTCCTTTTGATGCTAATCAAACTAGAACGAATTCATAGGACTTATAATCACCTCTTTTTTTGACAATTTGAGAGATCCAATGAAACAGTAAGAAGGTCTCCCTAAATCTAGACTTGTTTGAGATGTACGCATCGTTTTTAACGCGATAGTCGTAGGATTGCTCATTTTGATCCTAATCAAATTAAAACGAAGTAATAAGACTCCTAATCACCTCTTTCTTTCACAATTTTAGAGAACCAAAGAAACAATAAGAAGATCTCCTTAAATGAAGACTTGTGTGAGATGTACGAATCGTTTTGAAGGCTATAGTGATAGGATTGATCATTTTGATGCTAATCAAACTAGAACGAAGTCATAGGACTCATAATCACCTATTTCTTTGACAATTTGAGAGAACCAATGAAATAATAAGAAGTTTCTCCCTAAATCAAGACTTGGTGTGAGATGTACGCATCGTTTTTAACGCGATAGTCATGGGATTACTCCTTTTGATGGTAATCAAATTAGAATGAAGCGTAATAGGACCTCTTAATCACCTCCTTTCTTTCATAATTTTAGGAAACCAATGAAACAATAAGAAGGTTTCCATAAATGAAGACTTGTGTGAGATCTACGCATCGTTTTGGACGCGATAGTGATGTGATTACTCCTTTTGATGCTAATTTCAACTAGAACAAAGTAATAGAATTCATAATCACCTTTATTTTGACAATTTGAGAGAACTAATGAAACATTAAGAAGGTTTTCCTAAATGAAGACTTGTGTGAGATGTACGGATTATTTTGAAGGCACTAGTGATAGGATGCTCCTTTTGATGCTAATCAAACTAGAACGAATTCATAGGACTTATAATCACCTCTTTCTTTGACAATTTGAGAGATCCAATGAAAACTGTAAGAAGGTCTCCCTAAATCAAGACTTGTGTGAGATGTACGCATCCTTTTTAACGCGATAGTCAAAGGATTGCTCCTTTTGATGCTAATCAAATTAGAACGAAGTAATAAGACTCCTAATCACGGACTCATAATCAACTATATTTTGACAACTCAGAGAACTAATGAAACAGTACGAAGGTATCCTTAATGAAGACTTGTGTGAGATGTACGAATCGTTTTGAAGGCTATAGTGATAGGATTGATCCTTTTGATACTAATCAAACTAGAACGAAGTCATAGGACTCATAATCACTTCTTTCTTTGACAATTTGAGTGAACCATTGAATAATATGAAGTTCTCCCTAAATCAAGACTTGGTGTGAGATGTACGCATCGTTTTTAACGCGATAGTTATGGGATTACTCCTTTTGATGGTAATCAAATTAGAACGAAGTAATAGGACTCTTAATCACCTCTTTCTTTCATAATTTTAGGAAACCAATGAAACAATAAGAAGGTCTCCATAAATGAAGGCTTGTGTGAGATCTACACATCGTTTTGGAAGCGATAGTGATGTGATTGCTCCTTTTGATGCTAATTTCAACTAGAACGAAGTAATTGAATTCATAATCACCTATATTTTTACAATTTGAGAGAACTAATGAAACATTATGAAGGTCTCCCTAAATGAAGACTTGTGTGAGATGTACGGATTGTTTTGAAAGCAATAGTGATAGAATTGCCTCCTTTTGATGCTAATCAAACTAGAACGAATTCATAGGACTTTATAATCACCTCTTTTTTTGACAATTTGAGAGATCCAATGAACAGTAAGAAGGTCTCCCTAAATCTAGACTTGTTTGAGATGTACGCGTCGTTTTTAACGCGATAGTCATAGGATTGCTCCTTTTGATCCTAATCAAATTAAAAACGAAGTAATAAGACTCCTAATCACCTCTTTCTTTCACAATTTTAGAGAACCAAAGAAACAATAAGAAGATCTCCTTAAATGAAGACTTGTGTGAGATGTACGAATCGTTTTGAAGGCTATAGTGATAGGATTGATCATTTTGATGCTAATCAAACTAGAACGAAGTCATAGGACTCATAATCACCTATTTCTTTGACAATTTGAGAGAACCAATGAAATAATAAGAAGTTCTCCCTAAATCAAGACTTGGTGTGAGATGTACGCATCGTTTTTAACGCGATAGTCATGGATTACTCCTTTTGATGGTAATCAAATTAGAATGAAGCGTAATAGGACTCTTAATCACCTCTTTCTTCATAATTTTAGGAAACCAATGAAACAATAAGAAGGTTCCATAAATGAAGACTTGTGTGAGATCTACGCATCGTTTTGGACGCGATAGTGATGTGATTACTCCTTTTGATGCTAATTTCAACTAGAACAAAGTAATAGAATTCATAATCACCTATATTTTGACAATTTGAGAGAACTAATGAAACATTAAGAAGGTTTTCCTAAATGAAGACTTGTGTGAGATGTACGGATTGTTTTGAAGGCACTAGTGATAGGATGCTCCTTTTGATGCTAATCAAACTAGAACAAATTCATAGGACTTATAATCACCTCTTTCTTTGACAATTTGAGAGATCCAATGAAACTGTAAGAAGGTCTCCCTAAATCAAGACTTGTGTGAGATGTACGCATCCTTTTTAACGCGATAGTCAAAGGATTTCTCCTTTTGATGCTAATCAAATTAGAACGAAGTAATAAGACTCCTAATCACGGACTCATAATCATCTATATTTTGACAACTCAGAGAACTAATGAAACAGTACGAAGGTATCCTTAAATGAAGACTTGTGTGAGATGTACGAATCGTTTTGAAGGCTATAGTGATAGGATTGATCCTTTTGATACTAGTCAAACTAGAACGAAGTCATAGGACTCATAATCACTTCTTTCTTTGACAATTTGAGAGAACCAATGAAATAATATGAAGTTCTCCCTAAATCAAGACTTGGTGTGAGATGTACGCATCGTTTTTAACGCGATAGTTATGGGATTACTCCTTTTGATGGTAATAAAATTAGAACAAAGTAATAGGACTCTTAATCACCTCTTTCTTTCATAATTTTAGGAAACCAATGAAACAATAAGAAGGTCTCCATAAATGAAGGCTTGTGTGAGATCTACACATCGTTTTGGAAGCGATAGTGATGTGATTGCTCCTTTTGATGCTAATTTCAATAAGAACGAAGTAATTGAATTCATAATCACCTATATTTTTACAATTTGAGAGAACTAATGAAACATTATGAAGGTCTCCCTAAATGAAGACTTGTGTGAGATGTACGGATTGTTTTGAAGGCACTAGTGATAGGATGCTCCTTTTGATGCTAATCAAACTAGAACGAATTCATAGGACTTATAATCACCTCTTTCTTTGACAATTTGAGAGATCCAATGAAACTGTAAGAAGGTCTCCCTAAATCAAGACTTGTGTGAGATATACGCATCCTTTTAACGCGATAGTCAAAGGATTGCTCCTTTGATGCTAATCAAATTAGAACGAAGTAATAAGACTCCTAATCACGGACTCATAATCAACTATATTTTGACAACTCAGAGAACTAATGAAACAGTACGAAGGTATCCTTAAATGAAGACTTGTGTGAGATGTACGAATCGTTTGAAGGCTATAGTGATAGGATTGATCCTTTGATACTAATCAAACTAGAACGAAGTCATAGGACTCATAATCACTTCTTTCTTTGACAATTTGAGTGAACCAATGAAATAATATGAAGTTCTCCCTAAATCAAGACTTGGTGTGAGATGTACGCATCGTTTTTAACGCGATAGTTATGGGATTACTCCTTTTGATGGTAATCAAATTAGAACGAAGTAATAGGACTCTTAATCACCTCTTTCTTTCATAATTTTAGGAAACCAATGAAACAATAAGAAGGTCTCCATAAATGAAGGCTTGTGTGAGATCTACACATCGTTTTGGAAGCGATAGTGATGTGATTGCTCCTTTTGATGCTAATTTCAACTAGAACGAAGTAATAGAATTCATAATCACCTATATTTTGACAATTTGAGAGAACTAATGAAACATTATGAAGGTCTCCCTAAATGAAGACTTGTGTGAGATGTACGGATTGTTTTGAAAGCAATAGTGATAAGATTGCTCCTTTTGATGCTAATCAAACTAGAACGAATTCATAGGACTTATAATCACCTCTTTTTTTGACAATTTGAGAGATCTAATGAAACAGTAAGAAGGTCTCCCTAAATCAAGACTTGTTTGAGATGTACGCATCGTTTTTAACGCGATAGTCATAGGATTGCTCCTTTTGATCCTAATCAAATTAAAACGAAGTAATAAGACTCCTAATCACCTCTTTCTTAAACAATTTTAGAGAACCAAAGAAACAATAAGAAGATCTCCTTAAATGAAGACTTGTGTGAGATGTACGAATCGTTTTGAAGGCTATAGTGATAGGATTGATCATTTTGATGCTAATCAAACTAGAACGAAGTCATAGGACTCATAATCACCTATTTCTTTGACAATTTGAGAGAACCGATGAAATAATAAGAAGTTCTCCCTAAATCAAGACTTGGTGTGAGATGTACGCATCGTTTTTAACGCGATAGTCATGGGATTACTCCTTTTGATGGTAATCAAATTAGAATGAAGCGTAATAGGACTCTTAATCACCTCTTTCTTTCATAATTTTAGGAAACCAATGAAACAATAAGAAGGTTTCCATAAATGAAGACTTGTGTGAGATCTACGCATCGTTTTGGACGCGATAGTGATGTGATTACTCCTTTTGATGCTAATTTCAACTAGAACAAAGTAATAGAATTCATAATCACCTATATTTTGACAATTTGAAAGAACTAATGAAACATTAAGAAGGTCTCCCTAAATGAAGACTTGTGTGAGATGTACGGATTGTTTTGAAGGCACTAGTGATAGGATGCTCCTTTTGATGCTAATCAAACTAGAACGAATTCATAGGACTTATAATCACCTCTTTCTTTGACAATTTGAGAGATACAATGAAACTGTAAGAAGGTCTCCCTAAATCAAGACTTGTGTGAGATGTACGCATCCTTTTTAACGCGATAGTCAAAGGATTGCTCCTTTTGATTCTAATCAAATTAGAACGAAGTAATAAGACACCTAATCACGGACTCATAATCATCTATATTTTGACAACTCAGAGAACTAATGAAACAGTACGAAGGTATCCTTAAATGAAGACTTGTGTGAGATGTACGATCGTTTTGAAGGCTATAGTGATAGGATTGATCCTTTGATACTAGTCAAACTAGAACGAAGTCATAGGACTCATAATCACTTCTTTCTTTGATAATTTGAGAGAACCAATGAAATAATATGAAGTTCTCCCTAAATCAAGACTTGGTGTGAGATGTACGCATCGTTTTTAACGCGATAGTTATGGGATTACTCCTTTTGATGGTAATCAAATTAGAACGAAGTAATAGGACTCTTAATCACCTCTTTCTTTCATAATTTTAGGAAACCAATGAAACAATAAGAAGGTCTCCATAAATGAAGGCTTGTGTGAGATCTACACATCGTTTTGGAAGCGATAGTGATGTGATTGCTCCTTTTGACGCTAATTTCAACTAGAACGAAGTAATTGAAATCATAATCACCTATATTTTTACAATTTGAGAGAACTAATGAAACATTATGAAGGTCTCCCTAAATGAAGACTTGTGTGAGATGTACGGATTGTTTTGAAAGCAATAGTGATAAGATTGCTCCTTTTGATGCTAATCAAACTAGAACGAATTCATAGGACTTATAATCACCTCTTTTTTTGACAATTTGAGAGATCCAATGAAACAGTAAGAAGGTCTCCCTAAATCAAGACCTGTTTGAGATGTACGCATCGTTTTTAACGCGATAGTCATAGGATTGCTCCTTTTGATCCTAATCAAATTAAAACGAAGTAATAAGACTCCTAATCACCTCTTTCTTAACAATTTTAGAGAACCAAAGAAACAATAAGAAGATCTCCTTAAATGAAGACTTGTGTGAGATGTACGAATCGTTTTGAAGGCTATAGTGATAGGATTGATCATTTTGATGCTAATCAAACTAGAACGAAGTCATAGGACTCATAATCACCTATTTCTTTGACAATTTGAGAGAACCGATGAAATAATAAGAAGGTCTCCCTAAATCAAGACTTGGTGTGAGATGTACGCATCGTTTTTAACGCGATAGTCATGGGATTACTCCTTTTGATGGTAATCAAATTAGAATGAAGCGTAATAGGACTCTTAATCACCTCTTTCTTTCATAATTTTAGGAAACCAATGAAACAATAAGAAGGTTTCCATAAATGAAGACTTGTGTGAGATCTACGCATCGTTTTGGACGCGATAGTGATGTGAGTACTCCTTTGATGCTAATTTCAACTAGAACAAAGTAATAGAATTCATAATCACCTATATTTTGACAATTTGAAGAACTAATGAAACATTAAGAAGGTCTCCCTAAATGAAGACTTGTGTGAGATGTACGGATTGTTTTGAAGGCACTAGTGATAGGATGCTCCTTTTGATGCTAATCAAACTAGAACGAATTCATAGGACTTATAATCACCTCTTTCTTTGACAATTTGAGAGATCCAATGAAACTGTAAAGAAGGTCTCCCTAAATCAAGACTTGTGTGAAATGTACGCATCCTTTTTAACGCGATAGTCAAAGGATTGCTCCTTTTGATTCTAATCAAATTAGAACGAAGTAATAAGACACCTAATCACGGACTCATAATCATCTATATTTTGACAACTCAGAGAACTAATGAAACAGTACGAAGGTATCCTTAAATGAAGACTTGTGTGAGATGTACGAATCGTTTTGAAGGCTATAGTGATAGGATTGATCCTTTTGATACTAGTCAAACTAGAACGAAGTCATAGGACTCATAATCACTTCTTTCTTTGATAATTTGAGTGAACCAATGAAATAATATGAAGTTCTCCCTAAATCAAGACTTGGTGTGAGATGTACGCATCGTTTTTAACGCGATAGTTATGGGATTACTCCTTTTGATGGTAATCAAATTAGAACGAAGTAATAGGACTCTTAATCACCTCTTTCTTTCATAATTTTAGGAAACCAATGAAACAATAAGAAGGTCTCCATAAATGAAGGCTTGTGTGAGATCTACACATCGTTTTGGAAGCGATAGTGATGTGATTGCTCCTTTGACGCTAATTTCAACTAGAACGAAGTAATTGAAATCATAATCACCTATATTTTTTACAATTTGAGAGAACTAATGAAACATTATGAAGGTCTCCCTAAATGAAGACTTGTGTGAGATGTACGGATTGTTTTGAAAGCAATAGTGATAAGATTGCTCCTTTTGATGCTAATCAAACTAGAACGAATTCATAGGACTTATAATCACCTCTTTTTTTGACAATTTGAGAGATCCAATGAAACAGTAAGAAGGTCTCCCTAAATCAAGACCTGTTTGAGATGTACGCATCGTTTTTAACGCGATAGTCATAGGATTGCTCCTTTTGATCCTAATCAAATTAAAACGAAGTAATAAGACTCCTAATAACCTCTTTCTTAAACAATTTTAGAGAACCAAAGAAACAATAAGAAGATCTCCTTAAATGAAGACTTGTGTGAGATGTACGAATCGTTTTGAAGGCTATAGTGATAGGATTGATCATTTTGATGCTAATCAAACTAGAACGAAGTCATAGGACTCATAATCACCTATTTCTTTGACAATTTGAGAGAACAGATGAAATTATAAGAAGTTCTCCCTAAATCAAGACTTGGTGTGAGATGTACGCATCGTTTTTAACGCGATAGTCATGGGATTACTCCTTTTGATGGTAATCAAATTAGAATGAAGCGTAATAGGACTCTTAAATCACCTCTTTCTTTCATAATTTTAGGAAACCAATGAAACAATAAGAAGGTTTCCATAAATGAAGACTTGTGTGAGATCTACGCATCGTTTTGGACGCGATAGTGATGTGATTACTCCTTTTGATGCTAATTTCAACTAGAACAAAGTAATAGAATTCATAATCACCTATATTTTGACAATTTGAGAGAACTAATGAAACATTAAGAAGGTCTCCCTAAATGAAGACTTGTGTGAGATGTACGGATTGTTTTGAAGGCACTAGTGATAGGATGCTCCTTTTGATGCTAATCAAACTAGAACGAATTCATAGGACTTATAATCACCTCTTTCTTTGACAATTTGAGAGATCCAATGAAACTGTAAGAAGGTCTCCCTAAATCAAGACTTGTGTGAGATATACGCATCCTTTTTAACGCGATAGTCAAAGGATTGCTCCTTTTGATGCTAATCAAATTAGAACGAAGTAATAAGACTCCTAATCACGGACTCATAATCAACTATATTTTGACAACTCAGAGAACTAATGAAACAGTACGAAGGTATCCTTAAATGAAGACTTGTGTGAGATGTACGAATCGTTTTGAAGGCTATAGTGATAGGATTGATCCTTTTGATACTAATCAAACTAGAACGAAGTCATAGGACTCATAATCACTTCTTTCTTTGACAATTTGAGTGAACCAATGAAATAATATGAAGTTCTCCCTAAATCAAGACTTGGTGTGAGATGTACGCATCGTTTTTAACGCGATAGTTATGGGATTACTCCTTTTGATGGTAATCAAATTAGAACGAAGTAATAGGACTCTTAATCACCTCTTTCTTTCATAATTTTAGGAAACCAATGAAACAATAAGAAGGTCTCCATAAATGAAGGCTTGTGTGAGATCTACACATCGTTTTGGAAGCGATAGTGATGTGATTGCTCCTTTTGATGCTAATTTCAACTAGAACGAAGTAATAGAATTCATAATCACCTATATTTTGACAATTTGAGAGAACTAATGAAACATTATGAAGGTCTCCCTAAATGAAGACTTGTGTGAGATGTACGGATTGTTTTGAAAGCAATAGTGATAAGATTGCTCCTTTTGATGCTAATCAAACTAGAACGAATTCATAGGACTTATAATCACCTCTTTTTTTGACAATTTGAGAGATCTAATGAAACAGTAAGAAGGTCTCCCTAAATCAAGACTTGTTTGAGATGTACGCATCGTTTTTAACGCGATAGTCATAGGATTGCTCCTTTTGATCCTAATCAAATTAAAACGAAGTAATAAGACTCCTAATCACCTCTTTCTTAAACAATTTTAGAGAACCAAAGAAACAATAAGAAGATCTCCTTAATGAAGACTTGTGTGAGATGTACGAATCGTTTTGAAGGCTATAGTGATAGGATTGATCATTTTGATGCTAATCAAACTAGAACGAAGTCATAGGACTCATAATCACCTATTTCTTTGACAATTTGAGAGAACCGATGAAATAATAAGAAGTTCTCCCTAAATCAAGACTTGGTGTGAGATGTACGCATCGTTTTTAACGCGATAGTCATGGGATTACTCCTTTTGATGGTAATCAAATTAGAATGAAGCGTAATAGGACTCTTAATCACCTCTTTTCTTTCATAATTTTAGGAAACCAATGAAACAATAAGAAGGTTTCCATAAATGAAGACTTGTGTGAGATCTACGCATCGTTTTGGACGCGATAGTGATGTGATTACTCCTTTTGATGCTAATTTCAACTAGAACAAAGTAATAGAATTCATAATCACCTATATTTTGACAATTTGAAAGAACTAATGAAACATTAAGAAGGTCTCCCTAAATGAAGACTTGTGTGAGATGTACGGATTTTTTTGAAGGCACTAGTGATAGGATGCTCCTTTTGATGCTAATCAAACTAGAACGAATTCATAGGACTTATAATCACCTCTTTCTTTGACAATTTGAGAGATACAATGAAACTGTAAGAAGGTCTCCCTAAATCAAGACTTGTGTGAGATGTACGCATCCTTTTTAACGCGATAGTCAAAGGATTGCTCCTTTTGATTCTAATCAAATTAGAACGAAGTAATAAGACACCTAATCACGGACTCATAATCATCTATATTTTGACAACTCAGAGAACTAATGAAACAGTACGAAGGTATCCTTAAATGAAGACTTGTGTGAGATGTACGAATCGTTTTGAAGGCTATAGTGATAGGATTGATCCTTTTGATACTAGTCAAACTAGAACGAAGTCATAGGACTCATAATCACTTCTTTCTTTGATAATTTGAGAGAACCAATGAAATAATATGAAGTTCTCCCTAAATCAAGACTTGGTGTGAGATGTACGCATCGTTTTTAACGCGATAGTTATGGGATTACTCCTTTTGATGGTAATCAAATTAGAACGAAGTAATAGGACTCTTAATCACCTCTTTCTTTCATAATTTTAGGAAACCAATGAAACAATAAGAAGGTCTCCATAAATGAAGGCTTGTGTGAGATCTACACATCGTTTTGGAAGCGATAGTGATGTGATTGCTCCTTTTGACGCTAATTTCAACTAGAACGAAGTAATTGAAATCATAATCACCTATATTTTTACAATTTGAGAGAACTAATGAAACATTATGAAGGTCTCCCTAAATGAAGACTTGTGTGAGATGTACGGATTGTTTTGAAAGCAATAGTGATAAGATTGCTCCTTTTGATGCTAATCAAACTAGAACGAATTCATAGGACTTATAATCACCTCTTTTTTTGACAATTTGAGAGATCCAATGAAACAGTAAGAAGGTCTCCCTAAATCAAGACCTGTTTGAGATGTACGCATCGTTTTTAACGCGATAGTCATAGGATTGCTCCTTTTGATCCTAATCAAATTAAAACGAAGTAATAAGACTCCTAATCACCTCTTTCTTAAACAATTTTAGAGAACCAAAGAAACAATAAGAAGATCTCCTTAAATGAAGACTTGTGTGAGATGTACGAATCGTTTTGAAGGCTATAGTGATAGGATTGATCATTTTGATGCTAATCAAACTAGAACGAAGTCATAGGACTCATAATCACCTATTTCTTTGACAATTTGAGAGAACCGATGAAATAATAAGAAGGTCTCCCTAAATCAAGACTTGGTGTGAGATGTACGCATCGTTTTTAACGCGATAGTCATGGGATTACTCCTTTTGATGGTAATCAAATTAGAATGAAGCGTAATAGGACTCTTAATCACCTCTTTCTTTCATAATTTTAGGAAACCAATGAAACAATAAGAAGGTTTCCATAAATGAAGACTTGTGTGAGATCTACGCATCGTTTTGGACGCGATAGTGATGTGATTACTCCTTTTGATGCTAATTTCAACTAGAACAAAGTAATAGAATTCATAATCACCTATATTTTGACAATTTGAAAGAACTAATGAAACATTAAGAAGGTCTCCCTAAATGAAGACTTGTGTGAGATGTACGGATTGTTTTGAAGGCACTAGTGATAGGATGCTCCTTTTGATGCTAATCAAACTAGAACGAATTCATAGGACTTATAATCACCTCTTTCTTTGACAATTTGAGAGATCCAATGAAACTGTAAGAAGGTCTCCCTAAATCAAGACTTGTGTGAAATGTACGCATCCTTTTTAACGCGATAGTCAAAGGATTGCTCCTTTTGATTCTAATCAAATTAGAACGAAGTAATAAGACACCTAATCACGGACTCATAATCATCTATATTTTGACAACTCAGAGAACTAATGAAACAGTACGAAGGTATCCTTAAATGAAGACTTGTGTGAGATGTACGAATCGTTTTGAAGGCTATAGTGATAGGATTGATCCTTTTGATACTAGTCAAACTAGAACGAAGTCATAGGACTCATAATCACTTCTTTCTTTGATAATTTGAGTGAACCAATGAAATAATATGAAGTTCTCCCTAAATCAAGACTTGGTGTGAGATGTACGCATCGTTTTTAACGCGATAGTTATGGGATTACTCCTTTTGATGGTAATCAAATTAGAACGAAGTAATAGGACTCTTAATCACCTCTTTCTTTCATAATTTTAGGAAACCAATGAAACAATAAGAAGGTCTCCATAAATGAAGGCTTGTGTGAGATCTACACATCGTTTTGGAAGCGATAGTGATGTGATTGCTCCTTTTGACGCTAATTTCAACTAGAACGAAGTAATTGAAATCATAATCACCTATATTTTTACAATTTGAGAGAACTAATGAAACATTATGAAGGTCTCCCTAAATGAAGACTTGTGTGAGATGTACGGATTGTTTTGAAAGCAATAGTGATAAGATTGCTCCTTTTGATGCTAATCAAACTAGAACGAATTCATAGGACTTATAATCACCTCTTTTTTTGACAATTTGAGAGATCCAATGAAACAGTAAGAAGGTCTCCCTAAATCAAGACCTGTTTGAGATGTACGCATCGTTTTTAACGCGATAGTCATAGGATTGCTCCTTTTGATCCTAATCAAATTAAAACGAAGTAATAAGACTCCTAATAACCTCTTTCTTAAACAATTTTAGAGAACCAAAGAAACAATAAGAAGATCTCCTTAAATGAAGACTTGTGTGAGATGTACGAATCGTTTTGAAGGCTATAGTGATAGGATTGATCATTTTGATGCTAATCAAACTAGAACGAAGTCATAGGACTCATAATCACCTATTTCTTTGACAATTTGAGAGAACAGATGAAATTATAAGAAGTTCTCCCTAAATCAAGACTTGGTGTGAGATGTACGCATCGTTTTTAACGCGATAGTCATGGGATTACTCCTTTTGATGGTAATCAAATTAGAATGAAGCGTAATAGGACTCTTAAATCACCTCTTTCTTTCATAATTTTAGGAAACCAATGAAACAATAAGAAGGTTTCCATAAATGAAGACTTGTGTGAGATCTACGCATCGTTTTGGACGCGATAGTGATGTGATTACTCCTTTTGATGCTAATTTCAACTAGAACAAAGTAATAGAATTCATAATCACCTATATTTTGACAATTTGAGAGAACTAATGAAACATTAAGAAGGTCTCCCTAAATGAAGACTTGTGTGAGATGTACGGATTGTTTTGAAGGCACTAGTGATAGGATGCTCCTTTTGATGCTAATCAAACTAGAACGAATTCATAGGACTTATAATCACCTCTTTCTTTGACAATTTGAGAGATCCAATGAAACTGTAAGAAGGTCTCCCTAAATCAAGACTTGTGTGAGATGTACGCATCCTTTTTAACACGATAGTCAAAGGATTGCTCCTTTTGATGCTAATCAAATTAGAACGAAGTAATAAGACTCCTAATCACGGACTCATAATCATCTATATTTTGACAACTCAGAGAACTAATGAAATAGTATGAAGGGTATCCTTAAATGAAGACTTGTGTGAGATGTACGAATCGTTTTGAAGGCTATAGTGATAGGATTGATCCTTTTGATACTAATCAAACTAGAACGAAGTCATAGGACTCATAATCACTTCTTTCTTTGATAATTTGAGAGAACCAATGAAATAATATGAAGTTCTCCCTAAATCAAGACTTGGTGTGAGATGTACGCATCGTTTTTAACGCGATAGTTATGGGATTACTCCTTTTGATGGTAATCAAATTAGAACGAAGTAATAGGACTCTTAATCACCTCTTTCTTTCATAATTTTAGGAAACCAATGAAACAATAAGAAGGTCTCCATAAATGAAGGCTTGTGTGAGATCTACACATCGTTTTGGAAGCGATAGTGATGTGATTGCTCCTTTTGATGCTAATTTCAACTAGAAGGAAGTAATTGAATTCATAATCACCTATATTTTTACAATTTGAGATAACTAATGAAACATTATGAAGGTCTCCCTAAATGAAGACTTGTGTGAGATGTACGGATTGTTTGAAAGCAAAAGTGATAGGATTGCTCCTTTTGATGCTAATCAAACTAGAACGAATTCATAGGACTTATAATCACCTCTTTTTTTGACAATTTGAGAGATCCAATGAAACAGTAAGAAAGTCTCCCTAAATCAAGACTTGTTTGAGATGTACGCATCGTTTTTAACGCGATAGTCATAGGATTGCTCCTTTTGATCCTAATCAAATTAAAACGAAGTAATAAGACTCCTAATCACCTCTTTCTTTCACAATTTTAGAGAACCAAAGAAACAATAAGAAGATCTCCTTAAATGAAGACTTGTGTGAGATGTACGAATCGTTTTGAAGGCTATAGTGATAGGATTGATCATTTTGATGCTAATCAAACTAGAACGAAGTCAGAGGACTCATAATTACCTATTTCTTTGACTATTTGAGAGAACCAATGAAATAATAAGAAGTTCTCCCTAAATCAAGACTTGGTGTGAGATGTACGCATCGTTTTTAACGCGATAGTCATGGGATTACTCCTTTTGATGGTAATCAAATTAAAACGAAGTAATAGGACTCTTAATCACCTCTTTCTTGCATAATTTTAGGAAACCAATGAAACAATAAGAAGGTTTCCATAAATGAAGACTTGTGTGAGATCTACGCATCGTTTTGGACGCGATAGTGATGTGATTACTCCTTTTGATGCTAATTTCAACTAGAGCAAAGTAATAGAATTCATAATCACCTATATTTTGACAATTTGAGAGAACTAATGAAACATTAAGAAGGTCTCCCTAAATGAAGACTTGTGTGAGATGTACGGATTGTTTTGAAGGCACTAGTGATAGGATGCTCCTTTTGATGCTAATCAAACTAGAACGAATTCATAGGACTTATAATCACCTCTTTCTTTAACAATTTGAGAGATCCAATGAAACTGTAAGAAGGTCTCCCTAAATCAAGACTTGTTTGAGATGTACGCATCGTTTTTAACGCGATAGTCATAGGATTGCTCCTTTTGATCCTAATCAAATTAAAACGAAGTAATAATTCTCCTAATCACCTCTTTCTTTCACAATTTTAGAGAACCAAAGAAACAATAAGAAGATCTCCTTAAATGAAGACTTGTGAGAGATGTACGAATCGTTTTGAAGGCTATAGTGATAGGATTGATCATTTTGATGCTAATCAAACTAGAACGAAGTCATAGGACTCATAATCACCTATTTCTTTGACAATTTGAGAGAACCAATGAAATAATAAGAATTTCTCCCTAAATCAAGACTTGGTGTGAGATGTACGCATCGTTTTTAACGCGATAGTCATGGGATTACTCCTTTTGATGGTAATCAAATTAGAATGAAGCGTAATAGGACTCTTAATCACCTCTTTCATTCATAAGTTTAGGAAACCAATGAAACAATATGAAGGTCTCCATAAATGAAGACTTGTGTGAGATCTACGCATCGTTTTGGACGCGATAGTGATGTGATTACTCCTTTTGATGCTAATTTCAACTACAACAAAGTACTAGAATTCATAATCACCTTTATTTTGACAATTTGAGAGAACTAATGAAACATTAAGAAGGTCTCCCTAAATGAAGACTTGTGTGAGATGTACGGATTATTTTGAAGGCACTAGTGATAGGATTGCTCCTTTTGATGCTAATCAAACTAGAACGAATTCATAGGACTTATAATCACCTCTTTCTTTGACAATTTGAGAGATCCACTGAAACAGTAAGAAGGTCTCCCTAAATCAAGACTTGTGTGAGATGTACGCATCCTTTTTAACGCGATAGTCAAAGGATTGCTCCTTTTGATGCTAATCAAATTAGAACGAATTAATAAGACTCCTAATCACGGACTCATAATCATATATATTTTGACAACTCAGAGAACTAATGAAACATTATGAAGGTCTCCCTAAATGAAGACTTGTGTGAGATGTACGGATTGTTTTGAAAGCAATAGTGATAAGATTGCTCCTTTTGATGCTAATCAAACTAGAACGAATTCATAGGACTTATAATCACCTCTTTTTTTGACAATTTGAGAGATCCAATGAAACAGTAAGAAGGTCTCCCTAAATCAAGACCTGTTTGAGATGTACGCATCGTTTTTAACGCGATAGTCATAGGATTGCTCCTTTTGATCCTAATCAAATTAAAACGAAGTAATAAGACTCCTAATAACCTCTTTCTTAAACAATTTTAGAGAACCAAAGAAACAATAAGAAGATCTCCTTAAATGAAGACTTGTGTGAGATGTACGAATCGTTTTGAAGGCTATAGTGATAGGATTGATCCTTTTGATACTAATCAAACTAGAACGAAGTCATAGGACTCATAATCACTTCTTTCTTAGACAATTTGAGAGAACCAATGAAATAATATGAAGTTCTTCCTAAATAAAGACTTGGTGTGAGATGTATGCATCGTTTTTAACGCGATAGTTATGGGATTACTCCTTTTGATGGTAATCAAATTAGAACGAAGTAATAGGACTCTTAATCACCTCTTTCTTTCATAATTTTAGGAAACCAATGAAACAATAAGAAGGTCTCCATAAATGAAGGCTTGTGTGAGATCTACACATCGTTTTGGAAGCGATAGTGATGTGATTGCTCCTTTTGATGCTAATTTCAACTAGAACGAAGTAATTGAATTCATAATCACCTATATTTTTACAATTTGAGAGAACTAATGAAACATTATGAAGGTCTCCCTAAATGAAGACTTGTGTGAGATGTACGGATTGTTTTGAAAGCAATAGTGATAGGATTGCTCCTTTTGATGCTAATCAAACTAGAATGAATTCATAGGACTTATAATCACCTCTTTTTTTGACAATTTGAGAGATCCAATGAAACAGTAAGAAGGTCTCCCTAAATCAAGACTTGTTTGAGATGTACGCATCGTTTTTAACGCGATAGTCATAGGATTGCTCCTTTTGATCCTAATCAAATTAAAACGAAGTAATAAGACTCCTAATCACCTCTTTCTTTCACAATTTTAGAGAACCAAAGAAACAATAAGAAGATCTCCTTAAATGAAGACTTGTGTGAGATGTACGAATCGTTTTGAAGGCTATAGTGATAGGATTGATCATTTTGATGCTAATCAAACTAGAACGAAGTCATAGGACTCATAATCACCTATTTCTTTGACAATTTGAGAGAACCAATGAAAAAATAAGAAGTTCTCCCTAAATCAAGACTTGGTGTGAGATGTACGCATCGTTTTTAACGCGATAGTCATGGGATTACTCCTTTTGATGGTAATCAAATTAGAATGAAGCGTAATAGGACTCTTAATCACCTCTTTCTTTCATAATTTTAGGAAACCAATGAAACAATAAGAAGGTTTCCATAAATGAAGACTTGTGTGAGATCTACGCATCGTTTTGGACGCGATAGTGATGTGATTACTCCTTTTGATGCTAATTTCAACTAGAACAAAGTAATAGAATTCATAATCACCTATATTTTGACAATTTGAGAGAACTAATGAAACATTAAGAAGGTTTTCCTAAATGAAGACTTGTGTGAGATCTACGCATCGTTTTGGACGCGATAGTGATGTGATTACTCCTTTTGATGCTAATTTCAACTAGAACAAAGTACTAGAATTCATAATCACCTATATTTTGACAATTTGAGAGAACTAATGAAACATTAAGAAGGTCTCCCTAAATGAAGACTTGTGTGAGATGTACGGATTGTTTTGAAGGCACTAGTGATAGGATGCTCCTTTTGATGCTAATCAAACTAAAACGAATTAATAGGACTTATAATCACCTCTTTCTTTGACAATTTGAGAGATCCAATGAAACTGTAAGAAGGTCTCCCTAAATCAAGACTTGTGTGAGATGTACGCATCCTTTTTAACGCGATAGTCAAAGGATTGCTCCTTTTGATGCTAATCAAATTAGAACGAAGTAATAAGGCACCTAATCACGGACTCATAATCATCTATATTTTGACAACTCAGAGAACTAATGAAACAGTACGAAGGTATCCTTAAATGAAGACTTGTGTGAGATGTACGAATCGTTTTGAAGGCTATAGTGATAGGATTGATCCTTTTGATACTAATCAAACTAGAACGAAGTCATAGGACTCATAATCACTTCTTTCTTTGATAATTTGAGATAACCAATGAAATAATATGAAGTTCTCCCTAAATCAAGACTTGGTGTGAGATGTACGCATCGTTTTTAACGCGATAGTTATGGGATTACTCCTTTTGATGGTAATCAAATTAGAACGAAGTAATAGGACTCTTAATCACCTCTTTCTTTCATAATTTTAGGAAACCAATTGAACAATAAGAAGGTCTCCATAAATGAAGGCTTGTGTGAGATCTACACATCGTTTTGGAAGCGATAGTGATGTGATTGCTCCTTTTGATGCTAATTTCAACTAGAACGAAGTAATTGAATTCATAATCACCTATATTTTTACAATTTGAGAGAACTAATGAAACATTATGAAGGTCTCCCTAAATGAAGACTTGTGTGAGATGTACGGATTGTTTTGAAAGCAATAGTGATAAGATTGCTCCTTTTGATGCTAATCAAACTAGAACGAATTTATAGGACTTATAATCACCTCTTTTTTTGACAATTTGAGAGATCCAATGAAACAGTAAGAAGGTCTCCCTAAATCAAGACTTGTTTGAGATGTACGCATCGTTTTTAACGCGATCGTCATAGGATTGCTCCTTTTGATCCTAATCAAATTAAAACGAAGTAATAAGACTCCTAATCACCTCTTTCTTAAACAATTTTAGAGAACCAAAGAAACAATAAGAAGATCTCCTTAAATGAAGACTTGTGTGAGATGTACGAATCGTTTTGAAGGCTATAGTGATAGGATTGATCATTTTGATGCTAATCAAACTAGAACGAAGTCATAGGACTCATAATCACCTATTTCTTTGACAATTTGAGAGAACCGATGAAATAATAAGAAGTTCTCCCTAAATCAAGACTTGGTGTGAGATGTACGCATCGTTTTTAACGCGATAGTCATGGGATTACACCTTTTGATGGTAATCAAATTAGAATTAAGCGTAATAGGACTCTTAATCACCTCTTTCTTTCATAATTTTAGGAAACCAATGAAACAATAAGAAGGTTTCCATAAATGAAGACTTGTGTGAGATCTACGCATCGTTTTGGACGCGATAGTGATGTGATTACTCCTTTTGATGCTAATTTCAACTAGAACAAAGTACTAGAATTCATAATCACCTATATTTTGACAATTTGAGAGAACTAATGAAACATTAAGAAGGTCTCCCTAAATGAAGACTTGTGTGAGATGTACGGATTGTTTTGAAGGCACTAGTGATAGGATGCTCCTTTTGATGCTAATCAAACTAAAACGAATTCATAGGACTTATAATCACCTCTTTCTTTGACAATTTGAGAGATCCAATGAAACCGTAAGAAGGTCTCCCTAAATCAAGACTTTTGTGAGATGTACGCATCCTTTTTAACGCGATAGTCAAAGGATTGCTCCTTTTGATCCTAATCAAATTAAAACGAATAATAAGACTCCTAATCACCTCTTTCTTAAACAATTTAGGAGAACCAAATAAACAATAAGAAGATCTCCTTAAATGAAGACTTGTGTGAGATGTACGAATCGTTTTGAAGGCTATAGTGATAGGATTGATCATTTTGATGCTAATCAAACTAGAACGAAGTCATAGGACTCATAATCACCTATTTCTTTGACAATTTGAGAGAACCGATGAAATAATAAGAAGTTCTCCCTAAATCAAGACTTGGTGTGAGATGTACGCATCGTTTTTAACGCGATAGTCATGGGATTACTCCTTTTGATGGTAATCAAATTAGAATGAAGCGTAATATGACTCTTAATCACCTCTTTCTTTCATAATTTTAGGAAACCAATGAAACAATAAGAAGGTTTCCATAAATGAAGACTTGTGTGAGATCTACGCATCGTTTTGGACGCGATAGTGATGTGATTACTCCTTTTGATGCTAATTTCAACTAGAACAAAGTAATAGAATTCATAATCACCTATATTTTGACAATTTGAAAAAACTAATGAAACATTAAGAAGGTCTCCCTAAATGAAGACTTGTGTGAGATGTACGGATTGTTTTGAAGGCACTAGTGATATGATGCTCCTTTTGATGCTAATCAAACTAGAACGAATTCATAGGACTTATAATCACCTCTTTCTTTGACAATTTGAGAGATCCAATGAAACTGTAAGAAGGTCTCCCTAAATCAAGACTTGTGTGAGATGTACGCATCCTTTTTAACGCGATAGTCAAAGGATTGCTCCTTTTGATGCTAATCAAATTAGAACGAAGTAATAAGACACCTAATCACGGACTCATAATCATCTATATTTTGACAACTCAGAGAACTAATGAAACAGTACGAAGGTATCCTTAAATGAAGACTTGTGTGAGATGTACGAATCGTTTTGAAGGCTATAGTGATAGGATTGATCCTTTTGATACTAATCAAACTAGAACGAAGTCATAGGACTCATAATCACTTCTTTCTTTGACAATTTGAGAGAACCAATGAAATAATATGAAGTTCTCCCTAAATCAAGACTTGGTGTGAGATGTACGCATCGTTTTTAACGCGATAGTTATGGGATTACTCCTTTTGATGGTAATCAAATTAGAACGAAGTAATAGGACTCTTAATCACCTCTTTCTTTCATAATTTTAGGAAACCAATGAAACAATAAGAAGGTCTCCATAAATGAAGGCTTGTGTGAGATCTACACATCGTTTTGGAAGCGATAGTGATGTGATTGCTCCTTTTGATGCTAATTTCAACTAGAACAAAGTACTAGAATTCATAATCACCTATATTTTGACAATTTGAGAGAACTAATGAAACATTAAGAAGGTCTCCCTAAATGAAGACTTGTGTGAGATGTACGGATTGTTTTGAAGGCACTAGTGATAGGATGCTCCTTTTGATGCTAATCAAACTAAAACGAATTAATAGGACTTATAATCACCTCTTTCTTTGACAATTTGAGAGATCCAATGAAACTGTAAGAATGTCTCCCTAAATCAAGACTTGTGTGAGATGTACGCATCCTTTTTAACGCGATAGTCAAAGGATTGCTCCTTTTGATGCTAATCAAATTAGAACGAAGTAATAAGGCACCTAATCACGGACTCATAATCATCTATATTTTGACAACTCAGAGAACTAATGAAACAGTACGAAGGTCTCCATAAATTAAGGTTTGTGTGAGATCTACACATCGTTTTGGAAGCGATAGTGATGTGATTGCTCCTTTTGATGCTAATTTCAACTAGAACGAAGTAATTGAATTCATAATCACCTATATTTTTACAATTTGAGAGAACTAATGAAACATTATGAAGGTCTCCCTAAATGAAGACTTGTGTGAGATGTACGGATTGTTTTGAAAGCAATAGTGATAAGATTGCTTCTTTTGATGCTAATCAAACTAGAACGAATTCATAGGACTTATAATCACCTCTTTTTTTGACAATTTGAGAGATCCAATGAAACAGTAAGAAGGTCTCCCTAAATCAAGACTTGTTTGAGATGTACGCATCGTTTTTAACGCGATAGTCATAGGATTGCTCCTTTTGATCCTAATCAAATTAAAACGAAGTAATAATTCTCCTAATCACCTCTTTCTTTCACAATTTTAGAGAACCAAAGAAACAATAAGATCTCCTTAAATGAAGACTTGTGTGAGATGTACGAATCGTTTTGAAGGCTATAGTGATAGGATTGATCATTTTGATGCTAATCAAACTAGAACGAAGTCATAGGACTCATAATCACCTATTTCTTTGACAATTTGAGAGAACCAATGAAATAATAAGAAGTTCTCCCTAAATCAAGACTTGGTGTGAGATGTACGCATCGTTTTTAACGCGATAGTCATGGGATTACTCCTTTTGATGGTAATCAAATTAGAATGAAGCGTAATATGACTCTTAATCACCTCTTTCTTTCATAATTTTAGGAAACCAATGAAACAATAAGAAGGTTTCCATAAATGAAAACTTGTGTGAGTTCTACGCATCGTTTTGGACGCGATAGTGATGTGATTACTCCTTTTGATGCTAATTTCAACTAGAGCAAAGTAATAGAATTCATAATCACCTATATTTTGACAATTTGAGAGAACTAATGAAACATTAAGAAGGTCTCCCTAAATGAAGACTTGTGTGAGATGTACGGATTGTTTTGAAGGCACTAGTGATAGGATGCTCCTTTTGATGCTAATCAAACTAGAACGAATTCATAGGACTTATAATCACCTCTTTCTTTGACAATTTGAGAGATCCAATGAAACTGTAAGAAGGTCTCCCTAAATCAAGACTTGTGTGAGATGTACGCATCCTTTTTAACGCGATAGTCAAAGGATTGCTCCTTTTGATGCTAATGAAACTAGAACGAATTCATAGGACTTATAATCACCTCTTTTTTTGACAATTTGAGATATCCAATGAAACAGTAAGAAGGTCTCCCTAAATCAAGACTTGTTTGAGATGTACGCATCGTTTTTCATGCGATAGTCATAGGATTGCACCTTTTGATCCTAATCAAATTAAAACGAAGTAATAAGACTCCTAATCACCTCTTTCTTTCACAATTTTAGAGAACCAAAGAAACAATAAGAAGATCTCCTTAAATGAAGACTTGTGTGAGATGTACGCATCGTTTTTAATGCGATAGTCATGGGATTGCTCCTTTTGATGCTAATCAAACTAGAACGAAGTTATAGGACTTCTAATCACCTCTTTCCTTGACAATTTTAAAGCACCAATGAAACAATAAGAAGGTCTCCCTAAATGAAGACTTGTGCGAGATGTACGCATGGTTTTGAACGAGATAGTTATGGGTTTCTTGTTTTGACGCTAATCAAACTAGAATGAAGTAATACAACTTCTAATCACCTCTTTCCTTGTAAATTAGAAACAACCAATGAAACAATATGAAGGTCTCCCTAAATGTAGCCTTGTATGAGATCTACGAATCGTTTTGGACGCGATAGTGATGGGTTTGCCATTTTGATGCTAATTTCAAATAGAACGAAGTAATAGGACTCATAATCATCTATATTTTGACAATTCAGAGAACTAATGAAACAATACGAAGGTATCCTTAAACTAAGAGTTGTGTGAGATGTACGAATCGTTTTGAAGGCTATAGTGATAGGATTGATCATTTTAATGCTAATCAAACTAGAACGAAGTCATCGGACTCATAATCACCTCTTTCTTTGACAATTTGAGAGAACCAATGAAATAATAAGAAGTTCTCCCTAAATCAAGACTTGGTGTGAGATGTACGCATCGTTTTTAACGCGATAGTCATAGGATTACTCCTTTTGATGGTAATCAAATTAAAACGAAGTAATAGGACTCTTAATCACCTCTTTCTTGTATAATTTTAAGAAACCAATGAAACAATAAGAAGGTCTCCATAAATGAAGACTTGTGTGAGATCTACACATCGTTTTGGACGCGATAGTGATGTGATTGCTCCTTTTGATGCTAATTTCAACTAGAACGAAGTAATAGAATTCATAATCACCTATATTTTGACAATTTGAGAGATCTAATGAAACATTAAGAAGGTCTCCCTAAATGAAGACTTGTGTGAGATGTACGGGTTGTTTTGAAGGCACTAGTGAAAGGATTGCTCCTTTTGATGCTAATCAAACTAGAACGAACTCACAGGACTTATAATCACCTCTTTCTTTGACAATTTGAGAGATCCAATGAAACGGTAAGAAGGTCTCCCTAAATCAAGACTTGTGTGAGATGTACGCATCGTTTTTAATGCTATAGTGATAGGATTGCTCCTTTTGATGCTAATCAAATTAGAACGAAGTAATAAGACTCCTAATCGCCTCTTTCTTTCATAATTTTAAAGAACCCAAGAAACAATAAGAATGTCTCCTAAAATGAAGACTTGTGTGAGATGTACGCATCATTTTTAACGCGATAGTAATGAGATTGCTCCTTTTGATGCTAATCAAACTAGAATAAAGTTATAGGAATTCTAATCACCTCTTTCCTTGACAATTTTAAAGCACCAATGAAACAATAAGAAGGTCTCCCTAAATGAAGACTTGTGCGAGATGTACGCATGGTTTTGAACGAGATAGTTATGGGTTTCTTGTTTTGACGCTAATCAAACTAGAATGAAGTAATACAACTTCTAATCACCTCTTTCTTTGTAAATTTGAAACAACCAATGAAACAATATGAAGGTCTCCCTAAATGAAGACTTGTGTGAGATCTACGAATCGTTTTGGACGCTATAGTGATGGGTTTGCCCATTTTGATGCTAATTTCATATAGAACGAAGTAATAGGACTCATAATCATCTATATTTTGACAATTCAGAGAACTAATGAAACAATACGAAGGTATCCTTAAATGAAGACTTGTGTGAGATGTACGAATCGTTTTGAAGGCTATAGTGATAGGATTGATCATTTTGATGCTAATCAAACTAGAACGAAGTCATAGGACTCATAATCACCTATTTCTTAGACAATTTGAGAGAACCAATGAAATAATAAGAAGTTCTCCCTAAATCAAGACTTGGTGTGAGATGTACGCATCGTTTTTAACGCGATAGTCATGGGATTACTCCTTTTGATGGTAATCAAATTAGAACGAAGTGTAATAGGACTCTTAATCACATCTTTCTTTCATAATTTTAGGAAACCAATGAAACAATAAGAAGGTTTCCATAAATGAAGACTTGTGTGAAATCTACGCATCGTTTTGGACGCGATAGTGATGTGATTACTCCTTTTAATGCTAATTTCAACTAGAACAAAGTAATAGAATTCATAATCACCCTTATTTTGACAATTTGAGAGAACTAATGAAACATTAAGAAGGTCTCCCTAAATGAAGACTTGTGTGAGATGTACGGATTGTTTTGAAGGCACTAGTGATAGGATTGCTCCTTTTGATGCTAATCAAACTAGAACGAATTCATAGGACTTATAATCACCTCTTTCTTTGACAATTTGAGAGATCCAATGAAACTGTAAGAAGGTCTCCCTAAATCAAGACTTGTGTGAGATGTACGCATCCTTTTTAACGCGATAGTCAAAGGATTGCTCCTTTTGATGCTAATGAAACTAGAACGAATTCATAGGACTTATAATCACCTCTTTTTTGACAATTTGAGAGATCCAATGAAACAGTAAGGTCTCCCTAAATCAAGACTTGTTTGAGATGTACGCATCGTTTTTCATGCGATAGTCATAGGATTGCACCTTTTGATCCTAATCAAATTAAAACGAAGTAATAAGACTCCTAATCACCTCTTTCTTTCACAATTTTAGAGAACCAAAGAAACAATAAGAAGATCTCCTTAAATGAAGACTTGTGTGAGATGTACGCATCGTTTTTAATGCGATAGTCATGGGATTGCTCCTTTTGATGCTAATCAAACTAGAACGAAGTTATAGGACTTCTAATCACCTCTTTCCTTGACAATTTTAAAGCACCAATGAAACAATAAGAAGGTCTCCCTAACTGAAGACTTGTGCGAGATGTACGCATGGTTTTGAACGAGATAGTTATGGGTTTCTTGTTTTGACGCTAATCAAACTAGAATGAAGTAATACAACTTCTAATCACCTCTTTCCTTGTAAATTAGAAACAACCAATGAAACAATATGAAGGTCTCCCTAAATGTAGCCTTGTATGAGATCTACGAATCGTTTTGGACGCGATAGTGATGGGTTTGCCATTTTGATGCTAATTTCAAATAGAACGAAGTAATAGGACTCATAATCATCTATATTTTGACAATTCAGAGAACTAATGAAACAATACGAAGGTATCCTTAAACTAAGAGTTGTGTGAGATGTACGAATCGTTTTGAAGGCTATAGTGATAGGATTGATCATTTTAATGCTAATCAAACTAGAACGAAGTCATCGGACTCATAATCACCTCTTTCTTTGACAATTTGAGAGAACCAATGAAATAATAAGAAGTTCTCCCTAAATCAAGACTTGGTGTGAGATGTACGCATCGTTTTTAACGCGATAGTCATGGGATTACTCCTTTTGATGGTAATCAAATTAAAACGAAGTAATAGGACTCTTAATCACCTCTTTCTTGTATAATTTTAAGAAACCAATGAAACAATAAGAAGGTCTCCATAAATGAAGACTTGTGTGAGATCTACACATCGTTTTGGACGCGATAGTGATGTGATTGCTCCTTTTGATGCTAATTTCAACTAGAACGAAGTAATAGAATTCATAATCACCTATATTTTGACAATTTGAGAGATCTAATGAAACATTAAGAAGGTCTCCCTAAATGAAGACTTGTGTGAGATGTACGGGTTGTTTTGAAGGCACTAGTGAAAGGATTGCTCCTTTTGATGCTAATCAAACTAGAACGAACTCACAGGACTTATAATCACCTCTTTCTTTGACAATTTGAGAGATCCAATGAAACGGTAAGAAGGTCTCCCTAAATCAAGACTTGTGTGAGATGTACGCATCGTTTTTAATGCTATAGTGATAGGATTGCTCCTTTTGATGCTAATCAAATTAGAACGAAGTAATAAGACTCCTAATCGCCTCTTTCTTTCACAATTTTAAAGAACCCAAGAAACAATAAGAATGTCTCCTAAAATGAAGACTTGTGTGAGATGTACGCATCATTTTTAACGCGATAGTAATGAGATTGCTCCTTTTGATGCTAATCAAACTAGAATAAAGTTATAGGAATTCTAATCACCTCTTTCCTTGACAATTTTAAAGCACCAATGAAACAATAAGAAGGTCTCCCTAAATGAAGACTTGTGCGAGATGTACGCATGGTTTTGAACGAGATAGTTATGGGTTTCTTGTTTTGACGCTAATCAAACTAGAATGAAGTAATACAACTTCTAATCACCTCTTTCTTTGTAAATTTGAAACAACCAATGAAACAATATGAAGGTCTCCCTAAATGAAGACTTGTGTGAGATCTACGAATCGTTTTGGACGCTATAGTAATGGGTTTGCCCATTTTGATGCTAATTTCATATAGAACGAAGTAATAGGACTCATAATCATCTATATTTTGACAATTCAGAGAACTAATGAAACAATACGAAGGTATCCTTAAATGAAGACTTGTGTGAGATGTACGAATCGTTTTGAAGGCTATAGTGATAGGATTGATCATTTTGATGCTAATCAAACTAGAACGAAGTCATAGGACTCATAATCACCTATTTCTTAGACAATTTGAGAGAACCAATGAAATAATAAGAAGTTCTCCCTAAATCAAGACTTGGTGTGAGATGTACGCATCGTTTTTAACGCGATAGTCATGGGATTACTCCTTTTGATGGTAATCAAATTAGAACGAAGTGTAATAGGACTCTTAATCACATCTTTCTTTCATAATTTTAGGAAACCAATGAAACAATAAGAAGGTTTCCATAAATGAAGACTTGTGTGAAATCTACGCATCGTTTTGGACGCGATAGTGATGTGATTACTCCTTTTAATGCTAATTTCAACTAGAACAAAGTAATAGAATTCATAATCACCCTTATTTTGACAATTTGAGAGAACTAATGAAACATTAAGAAGGTCTCCCTAAATGAAGACTTGTGTGAGATGTACGGATTGTTTTGAAGGCACTAGTGATAGGATTGCTCCTTTTGATGCTAATCAAACTAGAACGAATTCATAGGACTTATAATCACCTCTTTCTTTGACAATTTGAGAGATCCAATGAAACTGTAAGAAGGTCTCCCTAAATCAAGACTTGTGTGAGATGTACGCATCCTTTTTAACGCGATAGTCAAAGGATTGCTCCTTTTGATGCTAATAAAATTAGAACGAAGTAATAAGACTCTTAATCACGGACTCATAATCATCTATATTTTGACAACTCAGAGAACTAATGAAACAGTACGAAGGTATCCTTAAATGAAGACTTGTGTGAGATGTACGAATCGTTTTGAAGGCTATAGTGATAGGATTGATCCTTTTGATACTAATCAAACTAGAACGAAGTCATAGGACTCATAATGACTTCTTTCTTTGGCAATTTGAGAGAACCAATGAAATAATATGAAGTTTTCCCTAAATCAAGACTTAGTGTGAGATGTACGCATCGTTTTTAACGCGATAGTTATGGGATTACTCCTTTTGATGGTAATCAAATTAGAACGAAGTAATAGGACTCTTAATCACCTCTTTCTTTCATAATTTTAGGAAACCAATGAAACAATAAGAAGGTCTCCATAAATGAAGGCTTGTGTGAGATCTACGCATCGTTTTGGACGCGATAGTGATGTGATTTCTCCTTTTGATGCTAATTTCAACTAGAACGAAGTGATAGAATTCATAATCACCTATATTTTGACAATTTTAGAGATCTAATGAAACATTAAGAAGGTCTCCCTAAATGAAGACTTGTGTGAGATGTACGAATCGTTTTGAAGGCACTAGTGATAGGATTGCTCCTTTTGATTCTTATCAAACTAGAACGAATTCATAGGACTTATAATCACCTCTTTCTTTGACAATTTGAGAGATCCAATGAAACGGTAAGAAGGTCTCCCTAAATCAAGACTTGTGTGAGATGTACGCATCGTTTTTAACGCTATAGTGATAGGATTGCTCCTTTTGATGCTAATCAAATAAGAACGAAGTAATAAGACTCCTAATCGCCTCTTTCTTTCACAATTTTAAAGAACCCAAGAAACAATAAGAATGTCTCCTTAAATGAAGACTTGTGTGAGATGTACGCATCATTTTTAACGCGATAGTAATGGGATTGCTCCTTTTGATGCTAGTCAAACTAGAATAAAGTTATAGGAATTCTAATCACCTCTTTCCTTGACAATTTTAAAGCACCAATGAAACAATAAGAAGGTCTCCCTAAATGAAGACTTGTGCGAGATGTACGCATGGTTTTGAACGAGATAGTTATGGGTTTCTTGTTTTGACGCTAATCAAACTAGAATGAAGTAATACAACTTCTAATCACCTCTTTCTTTGTAAATTTGAAACGACCAATGAAAAAATATGAAGGTCTCCCTAAATGAAGACTTGTGTGAGATCTACGAATCGTTTTGGACGCGATAGTGATGGGTTTGCCCATTTTGATGCTAATTTCATGACAATTCAGAGAACTAATGAAACAATACGAAGGTATCCTTAAATGAAGACTTGTGTGAGATGTACGAATCGTTTTGAAGGCTATAGTGATAGGATTGATCATTTTGATGCTAATCAAACTAGAACAAAGTCATAGGACTCATAATCACCTATTTCTTTGACAATTTGAGAGAACCAATGAAATAATAAGAAGTTCTCCCTAAATCAAGACTTGGTGTGAGATGTACGCATCGTTTTTAACGCGATAGTCATGGGATTACTCCTTTTGATGGTAATCAAATTAAAACGAAGTAATAGGACTCTTAATCACCTCTTTCTTGCATAATTTTAGGAAACCAATGAAACAATAAGAAGGTTTCCATAAATGAAGACTTGTGTGAGATCAACGCATCGTTTTGGACGCGATAGTGATGTGATTACTCCTTTTGATGCTAATTTCAACTAGAGCAAAGTAATAGAATTCATAATCACCTATATTTTGACAATTTGAAAGAACTAATGAAACATTAAGAAGGTCTCCTTAAATGAAGACTTGTGTGAGATGTACGGATTGTTTTGAAGGCACTAGTGATAGGATGCTCCTTTTGATGCTAATCAAACTAGAACGAATTCATAGGACTTATAATCACCTCTTTCTTTGACAATTTGAGAGATCCAATGAAACTGTAAGAAGGTCTCCCTAAATCAAGACTTGTTTGAGATGTACGCATCGTTTTTAACGCGATAGTCATAGGATTGCTCTTTTTGATCCTAATCAAATTAAAACGAAGTAATAATTCTCCTAATCACCTCTTTCTTTCACAATTTTAGAGAACCAAAGAAACAATAAGAAGGTCTCCTTAAATAAAGACTTGTGTGAGATGTACGAATCGTTTTGAAGGCTATAGTGATAGGATTGATCATTTTGATGCTAATCAAACTAGAACGAAGTCATAGGACTCATAATCACCTATTTCTTTGACAATTTGAGAGAACCAATGAAATAATAAGAAGTTCTCCCTAAATCAAGACTTGGTGTGAGATGTACGCATCGTTTTTAACGCGATAGTCATGGGATTACTCCTTTTGATGGTAATCAAATTAGAATGAAGCATAATAGGACTCTTAATCACCTCTTTCTTTCATAATTTTAGGAAACCAATGAAACAATAAGAAGATTTCCATAAATGAAGACTTGTGTGAGATCTACGCATCGTTTTGGACGCGATAGTGATGTGATTACTCCTTTTGATGCTAATTTCAACTAGAGCAAAGTAATAGAATTCATAATCACCTATATTTTGACAATTTGAGAGAACTAATGAAACATTAAGAAGGTCTCCCTAAATGATGACTTGTGTGAGATGTACGGATTATTTTGAAGGCACTAGTGATAGGATGCTCCTTTTGATGCTAATCAAACTAGAACGAATTCATAGGACTTATAATCACCTCTTTCTTTGACAATTTGAGAGATCCAATGAAACTGTAAGAAGGTCTCCCTAAATCAAGACTTGTGTGAGATGTACGCATCCTTTTTAACGCGATAGTCAAAGGATTGCTCCTTTTGATGCTAATGAAACTAGAACGAATTCATAGGACTTATAATCACCTCTTTTTTTGACAATTTGAGAGATCCAATGAAACAGTAAGAAGGTCTACCTAAATCAAGACTTGTTTGAGATGTACGCATCGTTTTTCATGCGATAGTGATAGGATTGATCCTTTTGATCCTAATCAAACTAAAACGAAGTAATAAGACTCCTAATCACCTCTTTCTTTCACAATTTTAGAGAACCAAAGAAACAATAAGAAGATCTCCTTAAATGAAGACTTGTGTGAGATGTACGCATCGTTTTTAATGCGATAGTCATGGGATTACTCCTTTTGATGCAAATCAAACTAGAACGAAGTTATAGGACTTCTAATCACCTCTTTCCTTGACAATTTTAAAGCACCAATGAAACAATAAGAAGGTCTCCCTAAATGAAGACTTGTGCGAGATGTACGCATGGTTTTGAACGAGATAGTTATGAGTTTCTTGTTTTGACGCTAATCAAACTAGAATGAAGTAATACAACTTCTAATCACCTCTTTCCTTGTAAATTTGAAACAACCAATGAAACAATATGAAGGTCTCCCTAAATGTAGCCTTGTATGAGATCTACGAATCGTTTTGGACGCGATAGTGATGGGTTTGCATTTTGATGCTAATTTCAAATAGAACGAAGTAATAGGACTCATAATCATCTATATTTTGACAATTCAGAGAACTAATGAAACAATACGAAGGTATCCTTAAACTAAGAGTTGTGTGAGATGTACGAATCGTTTTGAAGGCTATAGTGATAGGATTGATCATTTTAATGCTAATCAAACTAGAACGAAGTCATCGGACTCATAATCACCTCTTTCTTTGACAATTTGAGAGAACCAATGAAATAATAAGAAGTTCTCCCTAAATCATAGTGTGAGATGTACGCATCGTTTTTAACGCGATAGTCATGGGATTACTCCTTTTGATGGTAATCAAATTAAAACGAAGTAATAGGACTCTTAATCACCTCTTTCTTTCATAATTTTAAGAAACCAATGAAACAATAAGAAGGTCTCCATAAATGAAGACTTGTGTGAGATCTACGCATCGTTTTGGACGCGATAGTGATGTGATTGCTCCTTTTGATGCTAATTTCAACTAGAATGAAGTAATAGAATTCATAATCACCTTTGTTTTAACAATTTGAGAGATCTAATGAAACATTAAGAAGGTCTCCCTAAATGAAGACTTGTGTGAGATGTACGGGTTGTTTTGAAGGCACTAGTGAAAGGATTGCTCCTTTTGATGCTAATCAAACTAGAACGAACTCACAGGACTTATAATCACCTCTTTCTTTGACAATTTGAGAGATCCAATGAAACGGTAAGAAGGTCTCCCTAAATCAAGACTTGTGTGAGATGTACGCATCGTTTTTAATGCTATAGTGATAGGATTGCTCCTTTTGATGCTAATCAAATTAGAACGAAGTAATAAGACTCCTAATCGCCTCTTTCTTTCACAATTTTAAAGAACCCAAGAAACAATAAGAATGTCTCCTAAAATGAAGACTTGATCGTTTTTCATGCGATAGTAATAAAGTTATAGGAATTCTAATCACCTCTTTCCTTGACAATTTTAAAGCACCAATGAAACAATAAGAAGGTCTCCCTAAATGAAGACTTGTGCGAGATGTACGCATGGTTTTGAACGAGATAGTTATGGGTTTCTTGTTTTGACGCTAATCAAACTAGAATGAAGTAATACAACTTCTAATCACCTCTTTCTTTGTAAATTTGAAACAACCAATGAAACAATATGAAGGTCTCCCTAAATGAAGACTTGTGTGAGATCTACGAATCGTTTTGGACGCTATAGTGATGGGTTTGCCCATTTTGATGCTAATTTCATATAGAACGAAGTAATAGGACTCATAATCATCTATATTTTGACAATTCAGAGAACTAATGAAACAATACGAAGGTATCCTTAAATGAAGACTTGTGTGAGATGTACGAATCGTTTGAAGGCTATAGTGATAGGATTGATCATTTTGATGCTAATCAAACTAGAACGAAGTCATAGGACTCATAATCACCTATTTCTTAGACAATTTGAGAGAACCAATGAAATAATAAGAAGTACTCCCTAAATCAAGACTTGGTGTGAGATGTACGCATCGTTTTTAACGCGATAGTCATGGGATTACTCCTTTTGATGGTAATCAAATTAGAACGAAGTGTAATAGGACTCTTAATCACATCTTTCTTTCATAATTTTAGGAAACCAATGAAACAATAAGAAGGTTTCCATAAATGAAGACTTGTGTGAAATCTACGCATCGTTTTGGACGCGATAGTGATGTGATTACTCCTTTTAATGCTAATTTCAACTAGAACAAAGTAATAGAATTCATAATCACCCTTATTTTGACAATTTGAGATAACTAATGAAACATTAAGAAGGTCTCCCTAAATGAAGACTTGTGTGAGATGTACGGATTGTTTTGAAGGCACTAGTGATAGGATTGCTCCTTTTGATGCTAATCAAACTAGAACGAATTCATAGGACTTATAATCACCTCTTTCTTTGACAATTTGAGAGATCCAATGAAACAGTAAGAAGGTCTCCCTAAATCAAGACTTGTGTGAGATGTATGCATCCTTTTTAACGCGATAGTCTAAGGATTGCTCCTTTTGATGCTAATCAAATTAGAACGAAGTAATAAGACTCCTAATCACGGACTCATAATCATCTATATTTTGACAACTCAGAGAACTAATGAAACAATACGAAGGTATCCTTAAATGAAGACTTGTGTGAGATGTACGAATCGTTTTGAAGGCTATAGTGATAGGATTGATCCTTTTGATACTAATCAAACTAGAACGAAGTCATAGGACTCATAATGACTTCTTTCTTTGGCAATTTGAGAGAACCAATGAAATAATATGAAGTTCTCCCTAAATCAAGACTTAGTGTGAGATGTACGCATCGTTTTTAACGCGATAGTTATGGGATTACTCCTTTTGATGGTAATCAAATTAGAACGAAGTAATAGGACTCTTAATCACCTCTTTCTTTCATAATTTTAGGAAACCAATGAAACAATAAGAAGGTCTCCATAAATGAAGGCTTGTGTGAGATCTACGCATCGTTTTGGACGCGATAGTGATGTGATTTCTCCTTTTGATGCTAATTTCAACTAGAACGAAGTGATAGAATTCATAATCACCTATATTTTGACAATTTTAGAGATCTAATGAAACATTAAGAAGGTCTCCCTAAATGAAGACTTGTGTGAGATGTACGAATCGTTTTGAAGGCACTAGTGATAGGATTGCTCCTTTTGATGCTAATCAAACTAGAACGAATTCATAGGACTTATAATCACCTCTTTCTTTGACAATTTGAGAGATCCAATGAAACGGTAAGAAGGTCTCCCTAAATCAAGACTTGTGTGAGATGTACGCATCGTTTTTAACGCTATAGTGATAGGATTGCTCCTTTTGATGCTAATCAAATAAGAACGAAGTAATAAGACTCCTAATCGCCTCTTTCTTTCACAATTTTAAAGAACCCAAGAAACAATAAGAATGTCTCCTTAAATGAAGACTTGTGTGAGATGTACGCATCATTTTTAACGCGATAGTAATGGGATTGCTCCTTTTGATGTCAAACTAGAATAAAGTTATAGGAATTCTAATCACCTCTTTCCTTGACAATTTTAAAGCACCAATGAAACAATAAGAAGGTCTCCCTAAATGAAGACTTGTGCGAGATGTACGCATGGTTTTGAACGAGATAGTTATGGGTTTCTTGTTTTGACGCTAATCAAACTAGAATGAAGTAATACAACTTCTAATCACCTCTTTCTTTGTAAATTTGAAACGACCAATGAAAAAATATGAAGGTCTCCCTAAATGAAGACTTGTGTGAGATCTACGAATCGTTTTGGACGCGATAGTGATGGGTTTGCCCATTTTGATGCTAATTTCATATAGAACGAATTAATAGGACTCATAATCATCTATATTTTGACAATTCAGAGAACTAATGAAACAATACGAAGGTATCCTTAAATGAAGACTTGTGTGAGATGTACGAATCGTTTTGAAGGCTATAGTGATAGGATTGATCCTTTTGATGTTAATCAAACTAGAACGATGTCATAGGACTCATAATCACCTCTTTCTTTGTCAATTTGAAAGAACCAACGAAATAATAAGAAGTTCTCCCTAAATCAAGACTTGGTGTGAGATGTACGCATCGTTTTTAACTCGATAGTCATGGGATTACTCCTTTTGATGGTAATCAAATTAGAACGAAGTGTAATAGGACTCTTAATCACATCTTTCTTTCATAATTTTAGGAAACCAATGAAACAAAAAGAAGGTTTCCATAAATGAAAACTTGTGTGAAATCTACGCATCGTTTTGGACGCGATAGTGATGTGATTACTTCTTTTGATGCTAATTTCAACTAGAACAAAGTAATAGAATTCATAATCACCCTTATTTTGACAATTTGAGAGAACTAATGAAACATTAAGAAGGTCTCCCTAAATGAAGACTTGTGTGAGATGTACGGATTATTTTGAAGGCACTAGTGATAGGATTGCTCCTTTTGATGCTAATCAAACTAGAACAAATTCATAGGACTTATAATCACCTCTTTCTTTGACAATTTGAGAGATCCAATGAAACAGTAAGAAGGTCTCCCTAAATCAAGACTTGTGTGAGATGTACGCATCCTTTTTAACGCGATAGTCAAAGGATTGCTCCTTTTGATGCTAATCAAATTAGAACGAAGTAATAAGACTCCTAATCACGGACTCATAATCATCTATATTTTGACAACTCAGAGAACTAATGAAACAGTACGAAGGTATCCTTAAATGAAGACTTGTGTGAGATGTACGAATCGTTTTGAAGGCTATAGTGATAGAATTGATCCTTTTGATACTAATCAGACTAGAACGAAGTCATAGGACTCATAAAGACTTCTTTCTTTGGCAATTTTTGAGAACCAATGAAATAATATGAAGTTCTCCCTAAATCAAGACTTAGTGTGAGATGTACGCATCGTTTTTAACGCGATAGTTATGGGATTACTCCTTTTGATGGTAATCAAATTAGAACGAAGTAATAGGACTCTTAATCACCTCTTTCTTTCATAATTTTAGGAAACCAATGAAACAATAAGAATGTCTCCATAAATGAAGGCTTGTGTGAGATCTACACATCGTTTTGGAAGCGATAGTGATGTGATTGCTCCTTTTGATGCTAATTTCAACTAGAACGAAGTAATTGAATTCATAATCACCTATATTTTTACAATTTGAGAGAACTAATGAAACATTATGAAGGTCTCCCTAAATGAAGACTTGTGTGAGATGTACGGATTGTTTTGAAAGCAATAGTGATAAGATTGCTCCTTTTGATGATAATCAAACTAGAACGAATTCATAGGACTTATAATCACCTCTTTTTTTGACAATTTGAGAGATCCAATGAAACAGTAAGAAGGTCTCCCTAAATCAAGACTTGTTGGAGATGTACGCATCGTTTTTAACGCGATAGTCATAAGATTGCTCCTTTTGATCCTAATCAAATTAAAACGAAGTAATAAGTCTCCTAATCACCTCTTTCTTTCACAATTTTAGAGAACCAAAGAAACAATAAGAAGATCTCCTTAAATGAAGACTTGTGTGAGATGTACGCATCGTTTTTAATGCGATAGTCATGGGATTGCTCCTCTTGATGTTAATCAAACTAGAACGAAGTTATAGGACTTCTAATCACCTCTTTCCTTGACAATTTTAAAGCACCAATGAAACAATAAGAAGGTCTCCCTAAATGAAGACTTGTGCGAGATGTACGCATGGTTTTGAACGAGATAGTTATGGGTTTCTTGTTTTGACGCTAATCAAACTAGAATGAAGTAATACAACTTCTAATCACCTCTTTTCTTGTAAATTTGAAACAACCAATGAAACAATATGAAGGTCTCATAATCACCTATTTCTTTGACAATTTGAGAGAACCAATGCAATAATAAGAAGTTCTCCCTAAATCAAGACTTGGTGTGAGATGTACGCATCGTTTTTAACGCGATAGTCATGGGATTACTCTTTTTGATGGTAATCAAATTAGAACGAAGTGTAATAGGACTCTTAATCACCTCTTTCTTTCATAATTTTAGGAAACCAATGAAACAATAAGAAGGTTTTCATAAATAAAGACTTGTGTGAGATCTACGCATCGTTTTGGACGCGATAGTGATGTGATTACTCCTTTTGATGCTAATTTCAACTAGAACAAAGTAATAGAATTCATAATCACCAATATTTTGACAATTTGAGAGAACTAATGAAACATTAAGAAGGTCTCTCTAAATGAAGACTTGTGTGAGATGTACGGATTGTTTTGAAGGCACTAGTGATAGGATTGCTCCTTTTGATGCTAATCAAACTAGAACGAATTCATAGGACTTATAATCACCTCTTTCTTTGACAATTTGAGAGATCCAATGAAACAGTAAGAAGGTCTCCCTAAATCAAGACTTGTGTGAGATGTACGCATCCTTTTTAACGCGATAGTCAAAGGATTGCTCCCTTTGATGCTAATCAAATTAAAATGAAGTAATAATACTCCTAATCACGGACTCATAATCATCTATATTTTGACAACTCAGAGAACTAATGAAACAGTACGAAGGTATCCTTAAATGAAGACTTGTGTGAGATGTACGAATCATTTTGAAGGCTATAGTGATAGGATTGATCCTTTTGATACTAATCAAACTAGAACGAAGTCATAGGACTCATAATCACTTCTTTCTTTGACAATTTGAGAGAACCAATGAAATAATATGAAGTTCTCCCTAAATCAAGACTTGGTGTGAGATGTACGCATCGTTTTTAACGCGATAGTTATGGGATTACTCCTTTTGATGGTAATCAAATTAGAACGAAGTAATAGGACTCTTAATCACCTCTTTCTTTCATAATTTTAGGAAACCAATGAAACAATAAGAAGGTCTCCATAAATGAAGACTTGTGTGAGATCTACGCATCGTTTTGGACGCGATACATGATTGCTCTTTTTGATGCTAATTTCAACTAGAACGAAGTAATAGAATTCATAATCACCTATATTTTGACAATTTGAGAGATCTAATGAAACATTAAGAAGGTCTCCCTAAATGAAGACTTGTGTGAGATGTACGGATTGTTTTGAAGGCACTAGTGATAGGATTGCTCCTTTTGATGCTAATCAAACTAGAACGAATTCATAGGACTTATAATCACCTCTTTCTTTGACAATTTGAGAGATCCAATGAAACGGTAAGAAGGTCTCCCTAAATCAAGACTTGTGGGAGATGTACGCATCGTTTTTAACGCTATAGTGATAGGATTGCTCCTTTTGATGCTAATCAAATTAGAACGAAGTAATAAGACTCCTAATCGCCTCTTTCTTTCACAATTTTAAAGAACCCAAGAAACAATAAGAATGTTGTGTGAGATGTACGCATAATTTTTAACGCGATAGTAATGGGATTGATCCTTTTGATGCTAGTCAAACTAGAATAAAGTTATTAGAATTCTAATCACCTCTTTCCTTGACAATTTTAAAGCACCAATGAAACAATAAGGTCTCCCTAAATGAAGACTTGTGCGAGATGTACGCATGGTTTTGAACGAGATAGTTACGGGTTTCTTGTTTTGACGCTAATCAAACTAGAATGAAGTAATACAACTTCTAATCACCTCTTTCTTTGTAATTTTGAAACAACCAATGAAACAATATGAAGGTCTCCCTAAATGAAGACTTGTGTGAGATCTACCAATCGTTTTAGACGCGATAGTGATGGGTTTGCCCCTTTTGATGCTAATTTCAACTAGAACGAAGTAATAGGACTCATGATCATCTATATTTTGACAATTATTACAAAGTAATAGGACTCATAATCATCTATATTTTGACAATTTAGAGAACTAATGAAACAATACGAAGGTATGCTTAAATGAAGACTTGTGTGAGATCTACGAATCGTTTTGGACGCGATAATGATGGGTTTGCCCCTTTTGATGCTAATTTCAACTAGAACGAAGTAATAGGACTCATAATCATCTATATTTTGACAATTCAGAGAACTAATGAAACAATACGAAGGTATCCTTAAATGAAGACTTGTGTGAGATGTACGAATCGTTTTGAAGGCTATAGTAATAGGATTGAGCATTTTAATGCTAATCAAACTAGAACGAATTCATAGGACTCATAATCACCTATTTCTTTGACAATTTGAGAGAACCAATGAAATAATAAGAAGTTCTCCCTAAATCAAGACTTGGTGTGAGATGTACGCATCGTTTTTAACGCGATAGTCATGGGATTACTCCATTTGATGGTAATCAAATTAGAACGAAGTGTAGTAGGACTCTTAATCTCCTCTTTAATTCATAATTTTAGCAAACCAATGAAACAATAAGAAGGTTTTCATAAATGAAGACTTGTGTGAGATCTACGCATCGTTTTGGACGCGATAGTAATGTGATTACTCCTTTTGATGCTAATTTCAACTAGAACAAAGTAATAGAATTCATAATCACCTATATTTTGACAATTTGGGAGAACTAATGAAACATTAAGAAGGTCTCCCTAAATGAAGACTTGTGTGAGATGTACGGATTGTTTTGAAGGCACTAGTGATAGGATTGCTCCTTTTGATGCTAATCAAACTAGAACGAATTCATAGGACTTATAATCACCTCTTTCTTTGACAATTTGAGAGATCCAATGAAACAGTAAGAAGGTCTCCCTAAATCAAGACTTGTGTATGTACGCATCCTTTTTAACGCGATAGTCAAAGGATTGCCCCTTTTGATGCTAATCAGATTACAACGAAGTAATAAGACTCCTAATCACGGACTCATAATCATCTATATTTTGACAACTCAGAGAACTAATGAAACAGAACGAAGGTATACTTAAATGAAGACTTGTGTGAGATGTACGAATCGTTTTGAAGGCTATAGTGATAGGATTGATCTTTTTGATACTAATCAAACTAGAACGAAGTCATAGGACTCATAATAACTTCTTTCTTTGACAATTTGGGAGAACCAATGAAATAATATGAAGTTCTCCCTAAATCAAGACTTGGTGTGAGATGTACGCATCGTTTTTAACGCGATAGTTATGGGATTACTCCTTTTGATGGTAATCAAATTAGAACGAAGTAATAGGACTCTTAATCACCTCTTTCTTTCATAATTTTAGGAAACCAATGAAACAATAAGAAGGTCTTCGTAAATGAAGGCTTGTGTGAGATCTACACATCGTTTTGGAAGCGATAGTGATGTGATTGCTCCTTTTGATGCTAATTTCAACTAGAACGAAGTAATTGAATTCATAATCACCTATATTTTTACAATTTTTGAGAACTAATGAAACATTATGAAGGTCTCCCTAAATGAAGACTTGTGTGAGATGTACGGATTGTTTTGAAAGCAATAGTGATAAGATTGCTCCTTTTGATGCTAATCAAACTAGAACGAATTCATAGGACTTATAATCACCTCTTTTTTTGACAATTTGAGAGATCCAATGAAACAGTAAGAAGGTCTCCCTAAATCAAGACTTGTTTGAGATGTACGCATCATTTTTAACGCGATAGTCATAGGATTGCTCCTTTTGATCCTAATCAAATTAAAACGAAGTAATAAGACTCCAAATCACCTCTTTCTTTCACAATTTTAGAGAACCAAAGAAACAATAAGAATATCTCCGTAAACGAAGACTTGTGTGAGATGTACGCATCGTTTTTAATGCGATAGTCATGGGATTGCTCCTTTTGATGCTAATCAAACTAGAACGAAGTTATAGGACTTCTAATCACCTCTTTCCTTGACAATTTGAAAGCACCAATGAAACAATAAGAAGGTCTCCCTAAATGAAGATTTGTGCGAGATGTACGCATGGTTTTGAACGAGATATTTATGGGTTTCTTGTTTTGACGCTAATCAAAATAGAATGAAGTAATACAACTTCTAATCACCTCTTTCCTTGTAAATTTGAAACAACCAATGAAACAATATGAAGGTCTCCCTAAATGAAGACTTGTGTGAGATCTACGAAAAGTTTTGGACGCGAGAGTGATGAGTTTGCCCATTTTGATGCTAATTTCAAATAGAACGAAGTAATAGGACTCATAATCATCTATATTTTGACAATTCAGAGAACTAATGAAACAATACGAAGGTATCCTTAAACGAAGACTTGTGTGAGATGTACGAATCGTTTTGAAGGCTATAGTGATAGGATTGATCCTTTTGATGCTAATCAAACTAGAATGAAGTCATAGGACTCATAATCACCTTTTTCTTTGACAATTTGAGAGAACCAATGAAATAATAAGAAGTTCTCCCTAAATCAAGACTTGGTGTGAGATGTACGCATCGTTTTTAATACGATAGTCATGGGATTACTCCTTTTGCTGGTAATCAAATGAGAACGAAGTAATAGGACTCTTAATCACCTCTTTCTTTCATAATTTTAGGAAACCAATGAAACAATAAGAAGGTCTCCATAAATGAAGACTTGTGTGAGATCTACGCATCGTTTTGGACGTGATAGTGATGTGATTGCTCCTTTTGATGCTAATTTCAACTAGAACGAAGTAATAGAATTCATAATCTCCTATATTTTGATAATTTGAGAGATCTAATGAAACATTAAGAAGGTCTCCCGAAATGAAGACTTGTGTGAGATGTACGGGTTGTTTTCAAGGCACTAGTGATAGGATTGCTCCTTTTGATGCTAATCAAACTAGAACGAATTCATAGGACTTATAATCACCTCTTTCTTTGACAATTTGAGAGATCCAATGAAACGGTAAGAAGGTCTCCCTAAATCAAGACTTGTGTGAGATGTAAGCATCGTTTTTAACGCTATAGTGATAGGATTGCTCCTTTTGATGCTAATCAAATTAGAACGAAGTAATAAGACTCCTAATCGCCTCTTTCTTTCACAATTTTAAAGAACCCAAGAAACAATAAGAATGTCTCCTTAAATGAAGACTTGTGTGAGATGTACGCATCATTTTTAACGCGATAGTAATGGGATTGCTCCTTTTGATGCTAATCAAACTAGAATAAAGTTATTGGAATTCTAATCACCTCTTTCCTTGACAATTTTAAAGCACCAATAAAACAATAAGAAGGTCTCCCTAAATGAAGACTTGTGCGAGATGTACGCATGGTTTTGAACGAGATAGTTATGGTTTCTTGTTTTGACGCTAATCAAACTAGAATGAAGTAATACAACTTCTAATCACCTCTTTCTTTGTAAATTTGAAACAACCAATGAAACAATAAGAAGGTCTCCATAAATGAAGACTTGTGTGAGATCTACGCATCGTTTTGGACGCGATAGTGATGTGATTGCTCTTTTGATGCTAATTTCAACTAGAACGAAGTAATAGAATTCATAATCACCTATATTTTGACAATTTGAGAGAACTAATGAACCATTAAGAAGGTCTACCTAAATGAAGACTTGTGTGAGATGTACGAATCGTTTTGAAGGCTATAGTGATAGGATTGATCATTTTGATGCTAATCAAACTAGAACGAAGTCATAGGACTCATAATCACCTATTTCTTTGACAATTTGAGAGAACCAATGAAATAATAAGAAGTTCTCCCTAAATCAAGACTTGGTGTGAGATGTACGCATCGTTTTTAACGCGATAGTCATGGGATTACTCCTTTTGATGGTAATCAAATTAGAATGAAGCGTAATAGGACTCTTAATCACCTCTTTCTTTCATAATTTTAGGAAACCAATGAAACAATAAGAAGGTTTCCATAAATGAAGACTTGTGTGAGATCTACGCATCGTTTTGGACGCGATAGTGATGTGATTACTCCTTTTGATGCTAATTTCAACTAGAACAAAGTAATAGAATTCATAATCACCTATATTTTGACAATTTGATAGAACTAATGAAACATTAAGAAGGTCTCCCTAAATGAAGACTTGTGTGAGATGTACGGATTGTTTTGAAGGCACTAGTGATAGGATTGCTCCTTTTGATGCTAATCAAACTAGAACGAATTCATAGGACTTATAATCACATCTTTCTTTGACAATTTGAGAGATCCAATGAAACAGTAAGAAGGTCTCCCTAAATCAAGACTTGTGTGAGATGTACGCATCCTTTTTAACGCGATAGTCAAAGGATTGCTCCTTTTGATGCTAATCAAATTAGAACGAAGTAATAAGACTCCTAATCACGGACTCATAATCATCTATATTTTGACAACTCAGAGAACTAATGAAACAGTACGAAGTTATCCTTAAATGAAGAGTTGTGTGAGATGTACGAATCGTTTTGAAGGCTATAGTGATAGGATTGATCCTTTTGATACTAATCAAACTACAACGAAGTCATAGGACTCATAATCACTTCTTTCTTTGACAATTTGAGAGAACCAATGAAATAATATGAAGTTCTCCCTAAATCAAGACTTGTTGTGAGATGTACGCATTGTTTTTAACGCGATAGTTATGGAATTACTCCTTTTGATGGTAATCAAATTAGAACGAAGTAATAGGACTCTTAATCACCTTTTCCTTTTATAATTTTAGGAAACCAATGAAACAATAAGAAGGTCTTCATAAATGAAGGCTTGTGTGAGATCTACACATCGTTTTGGAAGCGATAGTGATGTGATTGCTCCTTTTGATGCTAATTTCAACTAGAACGAAGTAATTGAATTCATAATCACCTATATTTTTACAGTTTGAGAGAACTAATGAAACATTATGAAGGTCTCCCTAAATGAAGACTTGTGTGAGATGTACGGATTGTTTTGAAAGTAATAGTGATAAGATTGCTCCTTTTGATGCTAATCAAACTAGAACGAATTCATAGGACTTATAATCACCTCTTTTTTTGACAATTTGAGAGATCCAATGAAACAGTAAGAAGGTCTCTCTAAATCAAGACTTGTTTGAGATGTACGCATCGTTTTTAACGCGATAGCCATAGGATTGCTCCTTTTGATCCTAATCAAATTAAAACGAAGTAATAAGACTCCTAATCACCTCTTTCTTTCATAATTTTAGAGAACCAAAGAAACAATAAGAAGATCTCCTTAAATGAAGACTTGTGTGAGATGTACGCATCGTTTTTAATGTGATAGTCATGGGATTGCTCCTTTTGATGCTAATCAAACTAGAACAAAGTTATAGGACTTCTAATCACCTCTTTCCTTGACAATTTTAAAGCACCAATGAAACAATAAGAAGGTCTCCCTAAATGAAGACTTGTGCGAGATGTACGTATGGTTTTGAACGAGATAGTTATGAGTTTCTTGTTTTGACGCTAATCAAACTAGAATGAAGTAATACAACTTCTAATCACCTCTTTCCTTGTAAATTTGAAACAACCAATGAAACAATATTAAGGTCTCCCTAAATGAAGACTTGTGTGAGATCTACGAATCGTTTTGGACGCGATAGTGATGGGTTTGCTCCTTTTGATGCTAATTTCAACTAGAACAAAGTAATAGGACTCATAATCATCTATATTTTGACAATTCGGAGAACTAATGAAACAATACGAAGGTATCCTTAAACGAAGACTTGTGTGAGATGTACGAATCTTTTTGAAGGCTATAGTGATAGGATTGATCATTTTAATGCTAATCAAACTAGAACAAAGTCATCGGACTCATAATCACCTCTTTCTTTGACAATTTGAGAGAACCAATGAAATAATAATAAGTTCTCCCTAAATCAAGACTTGGTGTGAGATGTACGCATCGTTTTTAACGCGATAGTCATGGGATTACTCCTTTTGATGGTAATCAAATTAAAACGAAGTAATAGGACTCTTAATCACCTCTTTCTTTCATAATTTTAGGAAACCAATGAAACAATAAGAAGGTCTCCATAAATGAAGACTTGTGTGAGATCTACGCATCGTTTTGGACGCGATAGTGATGTGATTGCTCCTTTTGATGCTAATTTCAACTAGAACGAAGTAATAGAATTCATAATCACCTTGACAATTTGAGAGATCTAATGAAACATTAAGAAGGTCTCCCTAAATGAAGACTTGTGTGAGATGTACGGAATGTTTTGAAGGCACTAGTGATAGGATTGCTCCTTTTGATGCTAATCAAACTATAACGAATTCATAGGACTTATAATCACCTCTTTCTTTGACAATTTGAGAGATCCAATGAAACGGTAAGAAGGTCTCCCTAAATCAAGACTTGTGTGAGATGTACGCATCGTTTTTAACGCTATAGTGATAGGATTGCTCCTTTTGATTCTAATCAAATTAGAACGAAGTAATAAGACTCCTAATCGCCTCTTTCTTTCACAATTTTAAAGAACCCAAGAAACAATAAGAATGTCTCCTTAAATGAAGACTTGTGTGAGATGTACGCATCATTTTTAACGCGATAGTAATGGGATTGCTCCTATTGATGCTAATCAAACTAGAATAAAGTTGTAGGAATTCTAATCACCTCTTTCCTTGACAATTTTAAAGCATCAATGAAACAATAAGAAGGTCTCCCTAAATGAAGACTTGTGCGAGATGTACGCATGGTTTTGAACGAGATAGTTATGGGTTTCTTGTTTTGACGCTAATCAAACTAGAATGAAGTAATACAACTTCTAATCACCTCTTTCTTTGAAAATTTGAAACAACCAATGAAAAAATATGAAGGTCTCCCTAAATGAAGACTTGTGTGAGATCTACGAATCGTTTTGAACGCGATAGTGATGGGTTTGCCCCTTGTGATGCTAATTTCAACTAGAACGAAGTAATAGGACTCATAATCATCTATATTTTGACAATTCAGAGAACTAATGAAACAATACGACGGTATCCTTAAATGAAGACTTGTGTGAGATGTACGAATCGTTTTGAAGGCTATAGTGATAGGATTGATCATTTTGATGTTAATCAAACTAGAACGAAGTCATAGGACTCATAATCACCTATTTCTTTGACAATTTGAGAGAACCAATGAAATAATAAGAAGTTCTCCCTAAATCAAGACTTGGTGTGAGATGTACGCATCGTTTTTAACGCGATAGTCATGGGATTACTCCTTTTGATGGTAATCAAATTAGAACGAAGTAATAGGACTCTTAATCACCTCTTTCTGTCATAATTTTAGGAAACCAATGAAACAATAAGAAGGTCTCCATAAATGAAGACTTGTGAGAGATCTACGCATCGTTTTGGATGCGATAGTGATGTGATTGCTCCTTTTGATGCTAATTTCAACTAGAACGAAGTAATAGAATTCATAATCCCCTATATTTTTACAATTTGAGAGAACTAATGAAACATTAAGAAGTTCTCCCTAAATGAAGACTTGTGTGAGATGTACGGATTGTTTTGAAGGCACTAGTAACACCCCCTTTCCGAAATAGAAAGAGAGGTTACTCAAAACACAACAAAACAAATGAATTTAATAGAAACGCTCAAAGCCACAAAAGAATAGTCTTAATATCTGATAAATACCACAAGTCAGCCATAATAAATGCCAAATTGGCCCAACAGACAATCTAAGGTATTTATTACAACTCCAAATAAATCAATCTAACAATCCTAAATAGAATATCTAAATCATTGGATCGAATGGAGCTCTCATCATACTTGCCCTTGATTCCCCAGATTACCTGCCGGAAGAAAAACACAGCATGAGCCAAATGCCCAGTACGGATATAGAATACAAGAAAAACGAAACAAAATAACTAACTCAATAAAATGAACTGAACTGAACCAAAACGAACAAAACTAACACAACAAAATATTAGGCTGAATCAAATGGCTGGGTGTTATTTCATACCGAGCTCACAGTAATATATCTTGCCACACAGGCAAGTCAAATAATGCCACACAGGCAATCAAAATAGTGCCACACAGGCACAACATACATCGGACCGGCCGGATCCAGATGCATGCAAATCGGAAGGCGTGTTTGGCACAAACATCGCTACTCCGCAGAACAGAACAGAAAACTAGGGTCGACCCATACGCCTCCCACAACAAAACACCAAATGGCCAACTCCCACCGGAGCATAAAACGGAGACGCCGTGGACTGATCACACTGCCACGGAAAGTGTCATGCCTCTCGTGCCAAGACGACATGCCTGTGGTACCCCCACAGGTGGTTATAGCTCAGGTATACCCTACGGTATATTCTAATAAAAATATCATGTCACAACACATGCGACATAATATCAACACAAAGGGTTCTATATGTACATGTTGAACCAAATCGAAATATAATCACAATGTCTCAAAAAGAAAGTAACAACATGTACCGCTCTATAATTATCAAAATAAATAATAACATGATAACCTAATTCAAAGAGTACAACTTCGAGTCATATGAATCAACTCCAAATGAAACTATTATATGAATTTCACAAGAAATAATTATGTGAAATAATAACGAAATTCGAAATAAGGAACAAAACGAATAAATCAGAGTTAACAAGAGTATTGCTGAAAGAGTACGGAATCCGTACCTGGATTAAGCAATGTAATACCCAGAAATTATAACTTCACATATAGTTTGTTAACTCCCTCCGTCTGAACTAATTAAACGAAATAATAATAAATGTAAGTACATTTGTAAAAATACACTCTCTTTTTTTTTTTTAACCCTTTTTACAAACACATTATTATTATTATTATTATTATTATCTTCCATAGATTTTATAATATAGTCATTACTAAATAGCTTTTGCTCCTTTCAAAACAAGAGTCAAATATTGAATTAAAGTATCTTATATATAGATATATATGTTTTCACTCCTTCAATCAAACGCCAAAAGCAGTAAAACTATTCAAGCCAATTTTGTTACTGTCTTAACAGTTAACATAATAGAGTTAAAAAACCCATGACATATTCTATGTAAAGGTATTTTGTAATATCAAATTATGTAATCTGCCATTACCTTGTACATCTACTATATACATATACTAATCATACTAACCTCCTGGCTTTTTGAAACTTTGATGGGTAATGAAACAAATATTATTCATGATGTCAATACTTTTAATAGTTTACTCAGATAGATGATTCCCATGAATGTAAAACTATAATAACTTTACACTCAATTTAAATATTAAAATAATTAAAGTACAATCATCAGATATTCACATATATGATACCTAACCTCTACACATGCATCATTAATTATTCAAACTTACCACATAAAAGAAAACATAAGGTGCAGATTCGTCCGAATTGCAGCGCAACAGTTCTTCCTTTTATTTTTTCTCGGCTGCCTCACACCCAATTAAGAAAAGTAAGATTAGGTTTTACTTATTTATTGATGTATGTTATTAACCCTCCTTATGTTAATAGAATTTTTTATCCACATATAAATTAAATCCGATTAGATTAAAGCCCAAATTGATGTAATCTCTTACTTATTATAGTCCGTATAAATTAAATACAATCTGACCCAAACACAAGAAAAGTCCAAATTAAAATATTTAAAACAAAATTTTAAAAAAGTTATTTATTTATTTATTTTTCCGGGTATTACAGCACTAGTGATAGGATTGCTCCTTTTGATGCTAGTCAAACTAGAACGAATTCATAGGATTTATAATCACCTCTTTCTTTGACAATTTGGGCGATCCAACGAAACAGTAAGAAGGTCTCCCTAAATTAAGACTTGTGTGAGATGTACGCATCATTTTTAACGCGATAGTCATAGGATTGCTCCTTTTGATGCTAATCAAATTAGAACGAAGTAATAAGACTCCTAATCACCTCTTTCTTTCACAATTTTAGAGAACCAAAGAAACAATAAGAAGGTCTCTTTAAATGAAGACTTGTGTGAGATGTACGCATCGTTTTTAAAGCGATTGTCATGGGATTGCTCCTTTTGATGCTAATAAACTAGAACGAAGTTATAGAACTTCTAATCACCTCTTTCCTTGACAATTTTAAAGCACCAATGAAACAATAAGAAGGTCTCCCTAAATGAAGACTTGTGCGAGATGTACGCATGGTTTTGAACGAGATAGTCATGGGTTTCTCGTTTTGACGCTAATCAAACTAGAACGAAGTAATACAACTTCTAATCACCTCTTTCTTTGTAAATTTGAAACAACCAATTCAACAATATGAAGGTCTCTCTAAATGAAGACTTGTGTGAGATCTACGAATCGTTTTGGACGTGATAGTGATGGGTTTGCTCCTTTTGATTCTAATTTCAACTAAAACGAAGTAATAGGACTCATAATCATCTATATTTTGGCAAGTCAGAGAACTAATGAAACAATGTGAAGGTATCCTTAAATGAAGACTTGTGTGAGATGTACGAATCGTTTTGAAGGCTATAATGATAGGATTGATCCTTTTGATGCTAATCAAACTAGAACGAAGTCATAGGACTCATAATCACGTCTTTCTTTGACAATTTGAGAGAATCAATGAAATAATAAGAAGTTCTCCCTAAATCAAGACTTATGTGAGATCTACAAATCGTTTTGGATGCGATAGTGATGGGTTTTCCCCTTATGATGCTAATTTCAACTAGAACGAAGTAATAGGACTTATAATCATCTATATTTTGACAATTTAGAGAACTAATGAAACAATATGAAGGTATCCTTCAATGAAGACTTGTGTGAGATATACGAATCGTTTTGAAGGCTATAGTGATAGGATTGATCCTTTTGATGCTAATCAAACTAGAACGAAGTCATAGGACTCATAATCACCTCTTTTTTTGACAATTTGAGAGAACCAATGAAATAATTAGAAGTTCTCCCTAAATCAAGACTTGGTGTGAGATGTACGCATCGTTTTTAACGAGATAGTCATGGGATTACTCCTTTTGATGGTAATCAAATTAGAACGAAGTAATAGGACTCTTAATCACCTCTTTCTGTCATAATTTTAGGAAACCAATGAAACAATAAGAAGGTCTCCATAAATGAAGACTTGTGTGAGATCTACGCATCGTTTTGGACGCGATAGTGATGTGATTGCTCTTTTGATGCTAATTTCAACTAGAACGAAGTAATAGAATTCATAATCACCTATATATTTGACAATTTGAGAGAACTAATGAACCATTAAGAAGGTCTACCTAAATGAAGACTTGTGTGAGATGTACGAATCGTTTTGAAGGCTATAGTGATAGGATTGATCATTTTGATGCTAATCAAACTAGAACGAAGTCATAGGACTCATAATCACCTATTTCTTTGACAATTTGAGAGAACCAATGAAATAATAAGAAGTTCTCCCTAAAACAAGACTTGGTGTGAGATGTACGCATCGTTTTTAACGCGATAGTCATGGGATTACTCCTTTTGATGGTAATCAAATTAGAATGAAGCGTAATAGGACTCTTAATCACCTCTTTCTTTCATAATTTTAGGAAACCAATGAAACAATAAGAAAGTTTCCATAAATGAAGACTTGTGTGAGATCTACGCATCGTTTTGGACGCGATAGTGATGTGATTACTCCTTTTGATGCTAATTTCAACTAGAACAAAGTAATAGAATTCATAATCACCTATATTTTGACAATTTGATAGAACTAATGAAACATTAAGAAGGTCTCCCTAAATGAAGACTTGTGTGAGATGTACGGATTGTTTTGAAGGCACTAGTGATAGGATTGCTCCTTTTGATGCTAATCAAACTAGAACGAATTCATAGGACTTATAATCACATCTTTCTTTGACAATTTGAGAGATCCAATGAAACAGTAAGAAGGTCTCCCTAAATCAAGACTTGTGTGAGATGTACGCATCCTTTTTAACGCGATAGTCAAAGGATTGCTCCTTTTGATGCTAATCAAATTAGAACGAAGTAATAAGACTCCTAATCACGGACTCATAATCATCTATATTTTGACAACTCAGAGAACTAATGAAACAGTACGAAGTTATCCTTAAATGAAGAGTTGTGTGAGATGTACGAATCGTTTTGAAGGCTATAGTGATAGGATTGATCCTTTTGATACTAATCAAACTACAACGAAGTCATAGGACTCATAATCACTTCTTTCTTTGACAATTTGAGAGAACCAATGAAATAATATGAAGTTCTCCCTAAATCAAGACTTGTTGTGAGATGTACGCATTGTTTTTAACGCGATAGTTATGGAATTACTCCTTTTGATGGTAATCAAATTAGAACGAAGTAATAGGACTCTTAATCACCTCTTCCTTTTATAATTTTAGGAAACCAATGAAACAATAAGAAGGTCTTCATAAATGAAGGCTTGTGTGAGATCTACACATCGTTTTGGAAGCGATAGTGATGTGATTGCTCCTTTTGATGCTAATTTCAACTAGAACGAAGTAATTGAATTCATAATCACCTATATTTTTACAGTTTGAGAGAACTAATGAAACATTATGAAGGTCTCCCTAAATGAAGACTTGTGTGAGATGTACGGATTGTTTTGAAAGTAATAGTGATAAGATTGCTCCTTTTGATGCTAATCAAACTAGAACGAATTCATAGGACTTATAATCACCTCTTTTTTTGACAATTTGAGAGATCCAATGAAACAGTAAGAAGGTCTCCCTAAATCAAGACTTGTTTGAGATGTACGCATCGTTTTTAACGCGATAGCCATAGGATTGCTCCTTTTGATCCTAATCAAATTAAAACGAAGTAATAAGACTCCTAATCACCTCTTTCTTTCATAATTTTAGAGAACCAAAGAAACAATAAGAAGATCTCCTTAAATGAAGACTTGTGTGAGATGTACGCATCGTTTTTAATGTGATAGTCATGGGATTGCTCCTTTTGATGCTAATCAAACTAGAACAAAGTTATAGGACTTCTAATCACCTCTTTCCTTGACAATTTTAAAGCACCAATGAAACAATAAGAAGGTCTCCCTAAATGAAGACTTGTGCGAGATGTACGTATGGTTTTGAACGAGATAGTTATGGGTTTATTGTTTTGACGCTAATCAAACTAGAATGAAGTAATACAACTTCTAATCACCTCTTTTCTTGTAAATTTGAAACAACGAATGAAACAATATGAAGGTCTCCCTAAATGAAGACTTGTGTGAGATCTACGAATCGTTTTGGACGCGATAGTGATGGGTTTGCTCCTTTTGATGCTAATTTCAACTAGAACAAAGTAATAGGACTCATAATCATCTATATTTTGACAATTCGGAGAACTAATGAAACAATACGAAGGTATCCTTAAACGAAGACTTGTGTGAGATGTACGAATCTTTTTGAAGGCTATAGTGATAGGATTGATCATTTTAATGCTAATCAAACTAGAACAAAGTCATCGGACTCATAATCACCTCTTTCTTTGACAATTTGAGAGAACCAATGAAATAATAATAAGTTCTCCCTAAATCAAGACTTGGTGTGAGATGTACGCATCGTTTTTAACGCGATAGTCATGGGATTACTCCTTTTGATGGTAATCAAATTAAAACGAAGTAATAGGACTCTTAATCACCTCTTTCTTTCATAATTTTAGGAAACCAATGAAACAATAAGAAGGTCTCCATAAATGAAGACTTGTGTCAGATCTACGCATCGTTTTGGACGCGATAGTGATGTGATTGCTCCTTTTGATGCTAATTTCAACTAGAACGAAGTAATAGAATTCATAATCACCGTGACAATTTGAGAGATCTAATGAAACATTAAGAAGGTCTCCCTAAATGAAGACTTGTGTGAGATGTACGGATTGTTTTGAAGGCACTAGTGATAGGATTGCTCCTTTTGATGCTAATCAAACTATAACGAATTCATAGGACTTATAATCACCTCTTTCTTTGACAATTTGAGAGATCCAATGAAACGGTAAGAAGGTCTCCCTAAATCAAGACTTGTGTGAGATGTACGCATCGTTTTTAACGCTATAGTGATAGGATTGCTCCTTTTGATTCTAATCAAATTAGAACGAAGTAATAAGACTCCTAATCGCCTCTTTCTTTCACAATTTTAAAGAACCCAAGAAACAATAAGAATGTCTCCTTAAATGAAGACTTGTGTGAGATGTACGCATCATTTTTAACGCGATAGTAATGGGATTGCTCCTATTGATGCTAATCAAACTAGAATAAAGTTGTAGGAATTCTAATCACCTCTTTCCTTGACAATTTTAAAGCATCAATGAAACAATAAGAAGGTCTCCCTAAATGAAGACTTGTGCGAGATGTACGCATGGTTTTGAACGAGATAGTTATGGGTTTCTTGTTTTGACGCTAATCAAACTAGAATGAAGTAATACAACTTCTAATCACCTCTTTCTTTGAAAATTTGAAACAACCAATGAAAAAATATGAAGGTCTCCCTAAATGAAGACTTGTGTGAGATCTACGAATCGTTTTGAACGCGATAGTGATGGGTTTGCCCCTTGTGATGCTAATTTCAACTAGAACGAAGTAATAGGACTCATAATCATCTATATTTTGACAATTCAGAGAACTAATGAAACAATACGACGGTATCCTTAAATGAAGACTTGTGTGAGATGTACGAATCGTTTTGAAGGCTATAGTGATAGGATTGATCATTTTGATGTTAATCAAACTAGAACGAAGTCATAGGACTCATAATCACCTATTTCTTTGACAATTTGAGAGAACCAATGAAATAATAAGAAGTTCTCCCTAAATCAAGACTTGGTGTGAGATGTACGCATCGTTTTTAACGCGATAGTCATGGGATTACTCCTTTTGATGGTAATCAAATTAGAACGAAGTAATAGGACTCTTAATCACCTCTTTCTGTCATAATTTTAGGAAACCAATGAAACAATAAGAAGGTCTCCATAAATGAAGACTTGTGAGAGATCTACGCATCGTTTTGGATGCGATAGTGATGTGATTGCTCCTTTTGATGCTAATTTCAACTAGAACGAAGTAATAGAATTCATAATCCCCTATATTTTTACAATTTGAGAGAACTAATGAAACATTAAGAAGTTCTCCCTAAATGAAGACTTGTGTGAGATGTACGGATTGTTTTGAAGGCACTAGTAACACCCCCTTTCCGAAATAGAAAGAGAGGTTACTCAAAACACAACAAAACAAATGAATTTAATAGAAACGCTCAAAGCCACAAAAGAATAGTCTTAATATCTGATAAATACCACAAGTCAGCCATAATAAATGCCAAATTGGCCCAACAGACAATCTAAGGTATTTATTACAACTCCAAATAAATCAATCTAACAATCCTAAATAGAATATCTAAATCATTGGATCGAATGGAGCTCTCATCATACTTGCCCTTGATTCCCCAGATTACCTGCCGGAAGAAAAACACAGCATGAGCCAAATGCCCAGTACGGATATAGAATACAAGAAAAACGAAACAAAATAACTAACTCAATAAAATGAACTGAACTGAACCAAAACGAACAAAACTAACACAACAAAATATTAGGCTGAATCAAATGGCTGGGTGTTATTTCATACCGAGCTCACAGTAATATATCTTGCCACACAGGCAAGTCAAATAATGCCACACAGGCAATCAAAATAGTGCCACACAGGCACAACATACATCGGACCGGCCGGATCCAGATGCATGCAAATCGGAAGGCGTGTTTGGCACAAACATCGCTACTCCGCAGAACAGAACAGAAAACTAGGGTCGACCCATACGCCTCCCACAACAAAACACCAAATGGCCAACTCCCACCGGAGCATAAAACGGAGACGCCGTGGACTGATCACACTGCCACGGAAAGTGTCATGCCTCTCGTGCCAAGACGACATGCCTGTGGTACCCCCACAGGTGGTTATAGCTCAGGTATACCCTACGGTATATTCTAATAAAAATATCATGTCACAACACATGCGACATAATATCAACACAAAGGGTTCTATATGTACATGTTGAACCAAATCGAAATATAATCACAATGTCTCAAAAAGAAAGTAACAACATGTACCGCTCTATAATTATCAAAATAAATAATAACATGATAACCTAATTCAAAGAGTACAACTTCGAGTCATATGAATCAACTCCAAATGAAACTATTATATGAATTTCACAAGAAATAATTATGTGAAATAATAACGAAATTCGAAATAAGGAACAAAACGAATAAATCAGAGTTAACAAGAGTATTGCTGAAAGAGTACGGAATCCGTACCTGGATTAAGCAATGTAATACCCAGAAATTATAACTTCACATATAGTTTGTTAACTCCCTCCGTCTGAACTAATTAAACGAAATAATAATAAATGTAAGTACATTTGTAAAAATACACTCTCTTTTTTTTTTTAACCCTTTTTACAAACACATTATTATTATTATTATTATTATTATCTTCCATAGATTTTATAATATAGTCATTACTAAATAGCTTTTGCTCCTTTCAAAACAAGAGTCAAATATTGAATTAAAGTATCTTATATATAGATATATATGTTTTCACTCCTTCAATCAAACGCCAAAAGCAGTAAAACTATTCAAGCCAATTTTGTTACTGTCTTAACAGTTAACATAATAGAGTTAAAAAACCCATGACATATTCTATGTAAAGGTATTTTGTAATATCAAATTATGTAATCTGCCATTACCTTGTACATCTACTATATACATATACTAATCATACTAACCTCCTGGCTTTTTGAAACTTTGATGGGTAATGAAACAAATATTATTCATGATGTCAATACTTTTAATAGTTTACTCAGATAGATGATTCCCATGAATGTAAAACTATAATAACTTTACACTCAATTTAAATATTAAAATAATTAAAGTACATTCATCAGATATTCACATATATGATACCTAACCTCTACACATGCATCATTAATTATTCAAACTTACCACATAAAAGAAAACATAAGGTGCAGATTCGTCCGAATTGCAGCGCAACAGTTCTTCCTTTTTTTTTTCTCGGCTGCCTCACACCCAATTAAGAAAAGTAAGATTAGGTTTTACTTATTTATTGATGTATGTTATTAACCCTCCTTATGTTAATAGAATTTTTTATCCACATATAAATTAAATCCGATTAGATTAAAGCCCAAATTGATGTAATCTCTTACTTATTATAGTCCGTATAAATTAAATACAATCTGACCCAAACACAAGAAAAGTCCAAATTAAAATATTTAAAACAAAATTTTAAAAAAGTTATTTATTTATTTATTTATTTATTTTTCCGGGTATTACATCACTTACCCCTTAAAAAGGATTCCGTCCCCGTAATCAAAAGAAAAGAACGAATCTAATTATCAAAAGATACGGATATTCCGCTCGAATAGACCCCTCCATCTCCCATGTAGATTCTCGTTCCGAATGATTTCTCCACAAAATGTTAACAAACGGAATAGATTTGACGATCCAAAATCGCCTCGGCTTGCTCCACACAAGTAAAGTAAGATCATCTTGAATCTTATCGAACGGATATTGTACCACATGCAACGGATGATATTGATAACTCCTCAACACCGACACATGGAACACATTGTGCACATGAGCTAGCTGTGGAGGCAAAGCTAACCGATATGCAACCTCACCAACCTTCTCCGAAATCTCAAATGGGCCAATATAACGCAGACTAAGTTTCCCTTTCAGACCAAACTGCTGAATACCCTTCCAAGGAGAAACTTTTAGAAACACATGTTCACCAGGTTCAAACTCCAAGGTCCTCCTATGTTTATCAGCATAACTCTTCTGTCGTGATCGAGCCGACTTCAATTTCTCCTTAGCCACCGCTACCTTCTCCGTAGTGATTTGAACTAACTCAGGCCCTTCTATGGCTCTCTCGCCAACCTCATCCCAACAAGTTGGACCTCGACACTTCCTACCATATAACGCCTCAAACGGAGCCATCCCAATACTCGCATGCTAACTGTTGTTATACGCAAACTCACTAGGCTCAAATAATCGTCCCAATTACCTGACCACTCAAGTGCATAAGACCTCAACATGTCTTCCAACGTCTGAATAGTCCGCTTAGATTGCCCATCAGTTTGCGGATGGAAAGAAGTATTAAAGCCGAGTGCCCCAAGCTCGTTGAAATTCTTTCCAAAACCTTGAAGTGAATCATGGGTCCCGATCTGAAACAATAGACACCGGAGTACCATGAAGTCTAACAATCTCCTGCTGAAAGGTCTGTGCCAACCTATCCACCGAGTAACCCTCATGGATCGCTAAAAAGTGTGCCGATTTGGTCAACCGATCCACCACAACCCAAATGGCATCATTCTTCCTGAAAGTATTCGGCAGCCCAGTCACAAAATCCATCGTGATATCCTCCCATTTCCACACTGGAATGTCTAACTGTTGCAACAAATCACTATCTCGTTGATGTTGTATCTTCACTTGTTGACAAGTGAGGCACTTCCCAACGTGTCCAGCCACATCTCGTTTCATCCCATTCCACCAAAAAAAATTCTTCAAATTCCTGTACATCTTTGTAGAACCTGGATGAATAGAAAATGGCGAACTATGAGCCTCCGCCAAAATCGCCTCTCGAATGATTGGATCAAACAGTACACACAACCGCTCACCCAACCAAATCACACTATGGTCATCAATACGAAGGTCGGGCTGCTTGCCCTCCTCCAGATTCTGCGCCATACTCCACAATTCCCCATTTTCCTTTTGAGCTTCTTTAACCCTTGAAATAAGAGAGAGCTCCACTCTCATACCCGCCAAATGCTCATCTGAACCTTGCACATACAACTCCAACTCTAGCCGCTTCATATCCGAAATAAGCTGAGGTTGTGTAATAAGAGCTGCTACACTTCCTGAACTCTTTCAGCTAAAAGTATTTGCAACCACATTTGTCTTCCCCGGGTGATACTGAATCCTCACATCATAATCTTTTAGAAGCTCCAACCAACGCCTCTACCTCATGTTAAGCTCCTTTTGAGTGAAACTGTATTTAAGATTTTTTTTTTTTGTGATCGGTGAAGATATCACAAGTCTCTCCATACAAATAGTGCCTCCAAATCTTTAGAGCAAAGATCACTGCTGCCAACTCCAAATCATGAATGAGGTAGTTCACCTCGTAAGGTTTAAGTTATCTGGAAGCATAAGCAATCACCTTATCGTGTTGCATCAAAACACACCCCAAGCCCTTTTTCATCAACTGAGTTAATGGCAAAGCAAGCAAAGAGAATCCTTCCACAAATCTTCTATAATACCATGCTAAACCCAAGAAACTCTTAATTTCTGTCACAGTATCAGGTTTCGACCATTTAGTGATAGCCTCAACCTTTGCAAGATCCACCTTAATGCCTTTAGCAGAAACAACGTGGGCCAAACATGCAACATGCTCCAAAACTCGCATTTAGAGAATTTAGCATACAGTTGATCTTTCTGCAAAATTCCCAGCACTGTTTGAAGATGCTCGTCATGATCCTCCCTAGACTTGGAGTAAACCAAAATGTCATCAATAAAGACAATAACATATTGATCCAGGTACTCCCTGAACACCCGATTCATCAAATTCATAAACACCGCCGGAGTGTTAGTCAACCCGAATGATATCACCAGAAACTCGTAATGCCCATATCGAGTACAAAAAGATGCCTTAAAAATATCTTCATCCCTCACCCTCAACTGATGATAGCCCGACCTCAAGTCTATCTTTAAAAAAATACTTCGCCCCCTGAAGTTGGTCAAGCAACTCATCAATCCTCGACAATGGATACCAATTCCTGATGGTGATCTTGTTCAACTCCCTGTAGTCTATGTGTAGCCTCATAAACCCATCTTTCTTCTTCACAAACAAGACCGGAGCACCCCACGGCGAAACACTCGGCCGAATCACACCACGATCTAACAGTTCCTGCAACTGCTCCTTTAACTCCTGCAACTCCAATGGTGCCATCCGATACGGCGCCTTAGAAATAGGTCCCGCACCAGGAATAATCTCAATAGTAAACTCAACTTCCCGCTGCGGTGGCACCCTGACAACTCCTCAGAAAACAGATCGAAAAAGTCACGAACAACAGAAATATCCTCAATACGAGACTCACCCTTAGAGGTATCCTTCACAAATGCCAAGTACCCCTCATAACCCTTCGCCACTAACATCCCAGCCTTCAAAGCTAAAGTCAACTTCACCACCGTACTCGGCTGTGAACCCTGAAACCCGAATTTCGGAGGCTTCACATCTCCAAATATAACCTTCTTCGCCTGACAATCGATAGTGGCCTGGTGTCTATCCAACCAGTCGATCCCAAGAATCACATCAAAATTGTGCATACACATCGGAAGAAGATTAGCCCTACGAATCTTATCCCCACAACTAATCGGACACCCTCGATATAAATCAAAAATAATAACAGAAGTCCCCATCGGGGTAGCAATAGACATAATAGAATCTAAAGACTGAGATGGCACACCCAGGTGCCGAATAAAAGACTGAGCCACAACAAAATGAGTATAACCAGTATCAAATAAAATAGAAGCTTCACGACTACCAACTAAAAGAGTGCCAAAAACAGTACCTGGCGCACCTGCTGCCTGATTATATGTCAAGGCAAACACTCGACCACCTTGACGCTGACTCCATTGCCACCATGATCACCGCCTCCACCATTACCACGTGGCCCGGTACAATCTCTAGCAATATGGCCCATCTATCCACACAAAAAGTATGTACCGATAACTCTATGGCACTGACTCCCCGGATGATGACCCCAATAAGTAGCACAAGGAGCTATCGAAAAATAAATAAATTAGGGTTACCCCTACCAGCTTATCTCGGATAACGACCTTAATTCTGCCACAGCTGACGATTCTACCACTGTTGGCGATTCTGATCTTGATGAGGTAGCTGAAGCTAACGATTATGCCCTTATTGAGGCATCTGTTGATAACCTCTGTTCTGATTCTAGCTATGTTATTTCCACCATTAGCATTCCCTCTAGCTTATTATAAGTAGCCAACAACACCTTTTTGGTTATTCGAGCGCCCCAACAAATCAAAGATATTATCTAAATGAGCAATCCAATTCTCTACATCAATTGGACAAAAAGCTGAACTGAATGAATTGGGTTTTTATTTTTGAAACCTTCTAACCATACGTACGTCAAAACCAAATGCTGATTAACACCATTTGCATTTCCTTCCTCTCCGTTTGCGTGTGGAACATTATTTCTCGGGTTTCACTGATCAAGAATCTATGGCAGTTGTTGCATCGCCTATACGACATGTGCCACCAATTATGGCAAAGTTTGATTAACCGCCTAATTCACTAAGGTAGTCAACGTAAAATTATTCTGGTTGTTAGGCTACGTGTTGGGCTACTCTTCGCCCCTTCCCCCCATCGTTGCCACCCAACAACTCTAGCGAATTACGAGCCGTTTCACAAAGAAATCAACGAATAGATAACTAAACAGGTTAGAGACGGATTCGAATATAGCTGAACAGAAAAATCAAACGAAACAAAAACCTAACCCAGAAGTCTACCCATAATTCACAGGTCAAACCTAAATAGGTTTTCTACAAGAAAGAACCTAAGCTCTGATACCAACTCTGTAACACCCCCTTTCCGAAATAGAAAGAGAGGTTACTCAAAACACAACAAAACAAATGAATTTAATAGAAACGCTCAAAGCCACAAAAGAATAGTCTTAATATCTGATAAATACCACAAGTCAGCCATAATAAATGCCAAATTGGCCCAACAGACAATCTAAGGTATTTATTACAACTCCAAATAAATCAATCTAACAATCCTAAATAGAATATCTAAATCATTGGATCGAATGGAGCTCTCATCATACTTGCCCTTGATTCCCCAGATTACCTGCCGGAAGAAAAACACAGCATGAGCCAAATGCCAGTACGGATATAGAATACAAGAAAAACGAAACAAAATAACTAACTCAATAAAATGAACTGAACTGAACCAAAACGAAATATAATCACAATGTCTCAAAAAGAAAGTAACAACATGTACCGCTCTATAATTATCAAAATAAATAATAACATGATAACCTAATTCAAAGAGTACAACTTCGAGTCATATGAATCAACTCCAAATGAAACTATTATATGAATTTCACAAGAAATAATTATGTGAAATAATAACGAAATTCGAAATAAGGAACAAAACGAATAAATCAGAGTTAACAAGAGTATTGCTGAAAGAGTACGGAATCCGTACCTGGATTAAGCAATGTAATACCCAGAAATTATAACTTCACATATAGTTTGTTAACTCCCTCCGTCTGAACTAATTAAACGAAATAATAATAAATGTAAGTACATTTGTAAAAGTATACTCTCTGTTTTTTTTTAACCCTTTTTACAAACACATTATTATTATTATTATTATTATTATCTTCCATAGATTTTATAATATAGTCATTACTAAATAGCTTTTGCTCCTTTCAAAACAAGAGTCAAATATTGAATTAAAGTATCTTATATATAGATATATATGTTTTCACTCCTTCAATCAAACGCCAAAAGCAGTAAAACTATTCAAGCCAATTTTGTTACTGTCTTAACAGTTAACATAATAGAGTTAAAAAACCCATGACATATTCTATGTAAAGGTATTTTGTAATATCAAATTATGTAATCTGCCATTACCTTGTACATCTACTATATACATATACTAATCATACTAACCTCCTGGCTTTTTGAAACTTTGATGGGTAATGAAACAAATATTATTCATGATGTCAATACTTTTAATAGTTTACTCAGATAGATGATTCCCATGAATGTAAAACTATAATAACTTTACACTCAATTTAAATATTAAAATAATTAAAGTACAATCATCAGATATTCACATATATGATACCTAACCTCTACACATGCATCATTAATTATTCAAACTTACCACATAAAAGAAAACATAAGGTGCAGATTCGTCCGAATTGCAGCGCAACAGTTCTTCCTTTTTTTTTTCTTGGCTGCCTCACACCCAATTAAGAAAAGTAAGATTAGGTTTTACTTATTTATTGATGTATGTTATTAACCCTCCTTATGTTAATAGAATTTTTTATCCACATATAAATTAAATCCGATTAGATTAAAGCCCAAATTGATGTAATCTCTTACTTATTATAGTCCGTATAAATTAAATACAATCTGACCCAAACACAAGAAAAGTCCAAATTAAAATATTTAAAACAAAATTTTAAAAAAGTTATTTATTTATTTATTTTTCCGGGTATTACAGCACTAGTGATAGGATTGCTCCTTTTGATGCTAGTCAAACTAGAACGAATTCATAGGATTTATAATCACCTCTTTCTTTGACAATTTGGGCGATCCAACGAAACAGTAAGAAGGTCTCCCTAAATCAAGACTTGTGTGAGATGTACGCATCATTTTTAACGCGATAGTCATAGGATTGCTCCTTTTGATGCTAATCAAATTAGAACGAAGTAATAAGACTCCTAATCACCTCTTTCTTTCACAATTTTAGAGAACCAAAGAAACAATAAGAAGGTCTCTTTAAATGAAGACTTGTGTGAGATGTACGCATCGTTTTTAAAGCGATTGTCATGGGATTGCTCCTTTTGACGCTAATAAACTAGAACGAAGTTATAGAACTTCTAATCACCTCTTTCCTTGACAATTTTAAAGCACCAATGAAACAATAAGAAGGTCTCCCTAAATGAAGACTTGTGCGAGATGTACGCATGGTTTTGAACGAGATAGTCATGGGTTTCTCGTTTTGACGCTAATCAAACTAGAACGAAGTAATACAACTTCTAATCACCTCTTTCTTTGTAAATTTGAAACAACCAATTCAGCAATATGAAGGTCTCTCTAAATGAAGACTTGTGTGAGATCTACGAATCGTTTTGGACGTGATAGTGATGGGTTTGCTCCTTTTGATTCTAATTTCAACTAAAACGAAGTAATAGGACTCATAATCATCTATATTTTGGCAAGTCAGAGAACTAATGAAACAATGTGAAGGTATCCTTAAATGAAGACTTGTGTGAGATGTACGAATCGTTTTGAAGGCTATAATGATAGGATTGATCCTTTTGATGCTAATCAAACTAGAACGAAGTCATAGGACTCATAATCACGTCTTTCTTTGACAATTTGAGAGAATCAATGAAATAATAAGAAGTTCTCCCTAAATCAAGACTTATGTGAGATCTACAAATCGTTTTGGATGCGATAGTGATGGGTTTTCCCCTTATGATGCTAATTTCAACTAGAACGAAGTAATAGGACTTATAATCATCTATATTTTGACAATTTAGAGAACTAATGAAACAATATGAAGGTATCCTTCAATGAAGACTTGTGTGAGATATACGAATCGTTTTGAAGGCTATAGTGATAGGATTGATCCTTTTGATGCTAATCAAACTAGAACGAAGTCATAGGACTCATAATCACCTCTTTTTTTGACAATTTGAGAGAACCAATGAAATAATTAGAAGTTCTCCCTAAATCAAGACTTGGTGTGAGATGTACGCATCGTTTTTAACGAGATAGTCATGGGATTACTCCTTTTGATGGTAATCAAATTAGAACGAAGTAATAGGACTCTTAATCACCTCTTTCTGTCATAATTTTAGGAAACCAATGAAACAATAAGAAGGTCTCCATAAATGAAGACTTGTGTGAGATCTACGCATCGTTTTGGACGCGATAGTGATGTGATTGCTCTTTTGATGCTAATTTCAACTAGAACGAAGTAATAGAATTCATAATCACCTATATATTTGACAATTTGAGAGAACTAATGAACCATTAAGAAGGTCTACCTAAATGAAGACTTGTGTGAGATGTACGAATCGTTTTGAAGGCTATAGTGATAGGATTGATCATTTTGATGCTAATCAAACTAGAACGAAGTCATAGGACTCATAATCACCTATTTCTTTGACAATTTGAGAGAACCAATGAAATAATAAGAAGTTCTCCCTAAAACAAGACTTGGTGTGAGATGTACGCATCGTTTTTAACGCGATAGTCATGGGATTACTCCTTTTGATGGTAATCAAATTAGAATGAAGCGTAATAGGACTCTTAATCACCTCTTTCTTTCATAATTTTAGGAAACCAATGAAACAATAAGAAAGTTTCCATAAATGAAGACTTGTGTGAGATCTACGCATCGTTTTGGACGCGATAGTGATGTGATTACTCCTTTTGATGCTAATTTCAACTAGAACAAAGTAATAGAATTCATAATCACCTATATTTTGACAATTTGATAGAACTAATGAAACATTAAGAAGGTCTCCCTAAATGAAGACTTGTGTGAGATGTACGGATTGTTTTGAAGGCACTAGTGATAGGATTGCTCCTTTTGATGCTAATCAAACTAGAACGAATTCATAGGACTTATAATCACATCTTTCTTTGACAATTTGAGAGATCCAATGAAACAGTAAGAAGGTCTCCCTAAATCAAGACTTGTGTGAGATGTACGCATCCTTTTTAACGCGATAGTCAAAGGATTGCTCCTTTTGATGCTAATCAAATTAGAACGAAGTAATAAGACTCCTAATCACCTATTTCTTTCACAATTTTAGAGAACCAAAGAAACAATAAGAAGGTCTCTTTAAATGAAGACTTGTGTGAGATCTACGCATCGTTTTGGACGCGATAGTGATGTGATTGCTCCTTTTCATGCTAATTTCAACTAGAACGAAGTAATAGAATTCATAATCACCTATATTTTGATAATTTGAGAGAACTAATGAAACATTAAGAAGGTCTCCCAAAATGAAGACTTGTGTGAGATGTACGGATTGTTTTGAAGGCACTAGTGATAGGATTGCTCCTTTTGATGCTAATCAAACTAGAACGAATTCATAGGACTTATAATCACCTCTTTCTTTGACAATTTGAAAGATCCAATGAAACAGTAAGAAGGTCTCCCTAAATCAAGACTTGTGTGAGATGTACGCATCCTTTTTAACGCGATAGTCATACGATTGCTCCTTTTGATGGTAATCAAATTAGAACGAAGTAATAAGACTCCTAATCACCTCTTTTTTCACAATTTTAGGGAACCAAATAAACAATAAGAAGGTCTCCTTAAATGAAGACTTGTGTGAGATGTACGCATCGTTTTTAACGCGATAGTCATGGGATTGCTCCTTTTGATGCTAATCAAACTAGAACGAAGTTATAGGGCTTCTAATCATCTCTTTCCTTGATAATTTTAAAGCACCAACGAAATAATAAGAAGGTCTCCCTAAATGAAGACTTGTGCGAGATGTACGCATGGTTTTGGACGAGATAGTCATAGGTTTCTCGTTTTGACGCTAATAAAACTAGAACGAAGTAATACAACTTCTAATCACCTCTTCCTTTGTAAATTTGAAACAACCAATTCAACAATATGAAGGTCTCCCTAAATGAAGACTTGTGTGAGATCTACGAATCGTTTTGGACGCGAAAGCGATGGGTTTGTTCCTTTTGATTATAATTTCAACTAGAACGAAGTAATAGAACTCATAATCATCTATATTTTGACAAGTCAGAGAACTAATGAAACAATACTAAGGTATCCTTAAATGAAGACTTGTGTGAGATGTACGAATCGTTTTGAAGGCTATAGTGATAGGATTGATCCTTTTGATGCTAATCAAACTAGAACGAAGTCATAGGACTCATAATCACCTCTTTCTTTGACAATTTGAGAGAACCATTGAAATAATTAGAAGTTCTCCCTAAATCAAGACTTGGTATGAGATGTACGCATCGTTTTTAACGTGATAGTCATGGGATTACTCCTTTTGATGGTAATCAAATTAGAACGAAGTAATAGGACTATTAATCACCTTTTCTTTCATAATTTTAGGAAACCAATGAAACAATAAGAAGGTCTCCATAAATAAAGACTTGTGTGAGATCTACGCATCGTTTTGGACGCGATAGTGATGTGATTGCTCCTTTTGATGCTAATTTCAACTAGAACGAAGTAATAGAATTCATAATCACCTATATTTTGACAATTTGAGAGAACTAATGAAACATTAAGAACGTCTCCCTAAATGAAGACTTGTGTGAGATGTACGGATTGTGTTGAAGGCACTAGTGATAAGATTGCTCCTTTTGATGCTAATCAAACTAGAACGAATTCATAGGACATATAATCACCTCTTTCTTTGACAATTTGAGAGATCCAACGAAACGGTAAGAAGGTCTCCTTAAATCAAGACTTGTGTACGCAACGTTTTTAACGCGATAGTCATAGGATTGCTCCTTTTGATGCTACTCAAATTAGAACGAAGTAATAAGGCTCCTAATCACCTCCTTCTTTCACAATTTTAGAGAACCAAAGAAACAATAAGAAGGTCTCCTTAAATGAAGACTTGTGTGAGATGTACGCATCGTTTTTAACGCGATAGTCATGGGTTTGCTCCTTTTGATGCAAATTTCAACTAGAACGAAGTAATAGGACTCATGATCATCTATATTTTGACAATTCAGAGAACTAATGAAACAATACGAAGGTTTCCTTAAATGAAGACTTGTGTGAGATGTACGCATCGTTTTTAACGCGATAGTCATGGGTTTGCTCCTTTTGATGCTAATTTTAACTAGAACGAAGTAATAGGACTCATGATCATCTATATTTTGACAATTCAGAGATCTAATGAAACAATACGAAGGTATCCTTAAATGAAGACTTGTGTGAGATGTACGAATCATTTTGAAGGCTATAGTCATAGGATTGCTCCTTTTGATGCTAATCAAATTAGAACGAAGTAATAAGACTCCTAATCACCTCTTTCTTTCACAATTTTATAGAACCAAAGAAACAATAAGAAGGTCTCCTTAAATGAAGGCTTGTGTGAGATGTATGCATCGTTTTTAACGCGATAGTCACGGGATTGCTCTTTTTGATGCTAATCAAACTATAACGAAGTTATAGGACATCTAATCACCTCTTTCCTTGATAATTTTAAAACACAAATGAAACAATAAGAATGTCTCCCTAAATAAAGACCTATGCGAGATGTACGCATGGTTTTGAACGAGATAGTCATGGGTTTCTCGTTTAACGCTAATCAAACTAGAACGAAGTAATACAACTTCTAATCACCTCTTTCTTTGTAAATCTGAAACAACCAATGAAATAATATGAAGGTCTCCCTAAATTAAGACTTATGTGAGATCTACAAATCGTTTTGGATGCGATAGTGATGGGTTTTCCCCTTATGATGCTAATTTCAACTAGAACGAAGTAATAGGACTTATAATCATCTATATTTTGACAATTTAGAGAACTAATGAAACAATATGAAGGTATCCTTCAATGAAGACTTGTGTGAGATATACGAATCGTTTTGAAGGCTATAGTGATAGGATTGATCCTTTTGATGCTAATCAAACTAGAACGAAGTCATAGGACTCATAATCACCTCTTTTTTTGACAATTTGAGAGAACCAATGAAATAATTAGAAGTTCTCCCTAAATCAAGACTTGGTGTGAGATGTACGCATCGTTTTTAACGCGATAGTCATGGGATTACTCCTTTTGATGGTAATCAAATTAGAACGAAGTAATAGGACTCTTAATCACCTCTTTCTGTCATAATTTTAGGAAACCAATGAAACAATAAGAAGGTCTCCATAAATGAAGACTTGTGTGAGATCTACGCATCGTTTTGGACGCGATAGTGATGTGATTGCTCTTTTGATGCTAATTTCAACTAGAACGAAGTAATAGAATTCATAATCACCTATATTTTGACAATTTGAGAGAACTAATGAACCATTAAGAAGGTCTACCTAAATGAAGACTTGTGTGAGATGTACGAATCGTTTTGAAGGCTATAGTGATAGGATTGATCATTTTGATGCTAATCAAACTAGAACGAAGTCATAGGACTCATAATCACCTATTTCTTTGACAATTTGAGAGAACCAATGAAATAATAAGAAGTTCTCCCTAAATCAAGACTTGGTGTGAGATGTACGCATCGTTTTTAACGCGATAGTCATGGGATTACTCCTTTTGATGGTAATCAAATTAGAACGAAGTGTAATAGGACTCTTAGTCACCTCTTTCTTTCATAATTTTAGGAAACCAATGGAACAATAAGAAGATTTCCATAAATGAAGACTTGTGTGAGATCTACGCATCGTTTTGGACGCGATAGTGATGTGATTACTCCTTTTAATGCTAATTTCAACTAGAACAAAGTAATAGAATTCATAATCACCTATATTTTGACAATTTGATAGAACTAATGAAACATTAAGAAGATCTCCCTAAATGAAGACTTGTGTGAGATGTACGGATTGTTTTGAAGGCACTAGTGATAGAATTGCTCCTTTTGATGCTAATCAAACTAGAACGAATTCATAGGACTTATAATAACCTCTTTCTTAGACAATTTGAGAGATCCAATGAAACAGTAAGAAGGTCTCCCTAAATCAAGACTTGTGTGAGATGTACGCATCATTTTTAACGCGATAGTCATAGGATTGCTCCTTTTGATGGTAATCAAATTAGAACGAAGTAATAAGACTCCTAATCACCTATTTCTTTCACAATTTTAGAGAACCAAAGAAACAATAAGAAGGTCTCTTTAAATGAAGACTTGTGTGAGATGTACGCATCGTTTTTAAAGCGATAGTCATGGGTTGCTCCTTTTGATGCTAATCAAACTAGAACGAAGTTAAAGGGCTTCTATTCACCTATTTCCTTGACAATTTTAAAGCACCAATGAAACAATAAGAAGGTCTCCCTAAATGAAGACTTGTGCGAGATGTACGCATGGTTTTGAACGAGATAGTCATGGGTTTCTCGTTTTGATGCTAATCAAACTAGAACGAAGTAATACAACTTCTAATTACCTCTTTCTTTGTAAATTTGAAACAACCAATTCAACAATATGAAGGTAGAGCTAAATGAAGACTTGTGTGAGATCTACGAATTGTTTTGGACGCGATAGTGATGGGTTTGCTCCTTTTGATTCTAATTTCAACTAGAACGAAGTAATAGGACTTATAATCATCTATATTTTGGCAAGTCAGAGAACTAATGAAACAATGTGAAGGTATCCTTAAATGAAGACTTGTGTGAGATGTACGAATCGTTTTGAAGGCTATAGTGATAGGATTGATCTTTTTCATGCTAATCAAACTAGAACGAACTCATAGGACTCATAATCACCTCTTTCTTTGACAATTTGAGAGAACCAATGAAATGATAAGAAGTTCTCCCTAAATCAAGACTTGGTGTGAGATGTACGCATCGTTTTTAACGCGATAGTCATGGGATTACTCCTTTTGATGGTAATCAAATTAGAACGAATTAATAGGACTCTTAATCACCTCTTTCTTTCATAATTTTAGGAAACCAATGAAACAATAAGAAGGTATCCATAAATGAAGACTTGTGCGAGATCTACGCATCGTCTTGGACGCGATAGTGATGTGATTGCTCTTTTGATGCTAATTTCAACTAGAACGAAGTAATAGAATTCATAATCACCTATATTTTGACAATTTGAGAGAACTAATGAACCATTAAGAAGGTCTACCTAAATGAAGACTTGTGTGAGATGTACGAATCGTTTTGAAGGCTATAGTGATAGGATTGATCATTTTGATGCTAATCAAACTAGAACGAAGTCATAGGACTCATAATCACCTATTTCTTTGACAATTTGAGAGAACCAATGAAATAATAAGAAGTTCTCCCTAAATCAAGACTTGGTGTGAGATGTACGCATCATTTTTAACGCGATAGTCATGGGATTACTCCTTTTGATGGTAATCAAATTAGAACGAAGTGTAATAGGACTCTTAATCACCTCTTTCTTTCATAATTTTAGGAAACCAATGGAACAATAAGAAGGTTTCCATAAATGAAGACTTGTGTGAGATCTACGCATCGTTTTGGACGCGATAGTGATGTGATTACTCCTTTTAATGCTAATTTAAACTAGAACAAAGTAATAGAATTCATAATCACCTATATTTTGACAATTTGATAGAACTAATGAAACATTAAGAAGATCTCCCTAAATGAAGACTTGTGTGAGATGTACGGATTGTTTTGAACGCACTAGTGATAGAATTGCTCCTTTTGATGCTAATCAAACTAGAACGAATTCATAGGACTTATAATAACCTCTTTCTTGGACAATTTGAGAGATCCAATGAAACAGTAAGAAGGTCTCCCTAAAGTAAGACTTGTGTGAGATGTACGCATCATTTTTAACGCGATAGTCATAGGATTGCTCCTTTTGATGGTAATCAAATTAGAACGAAGTAATAAGACTCCTAATCACCTATTTCTTTCACAATTTTAGAGAACCAAAGAAACAATAAGAAGGTCTCTTTAAATGAAGACTTGTGTGAGATCTACGCATCGTTTTGGACGCGATAGTGATGTGATTGCTCCTTTTCATGCTAATTTCAACTAGAACGAAGTAATAGAATTCATAATCACCTATATTTTGATAATTTGAGAGAACTAATGAAACATTAAGAAGGTCTCCCTAAATGAAGACTTGTGTGAGATGTACGGATTGTTTTGAAGGCACTAGTGATAGGATTGCTCCTTTTGATGCTAATCAAACTAGAACGAATTCATAGGACTTATAATCACCTCTTTCTTTGACAATTTGAAAGATCCAATGAAACAGTAAGAAGGTCTCCCTAAATCAAGACTTGTGTGAGATGTACGCATCCTTTTTAACGCGATAGTCATACGATTGCTCCTTTTGATGGTAATCAAATTAGAACGAAGTAATAAGACTCCTAATCACCTCTTTTTTCACAATTTTAGGGAACCAAATAAACAATAAGAAGGTCTCCTTAAATGAAGACTTGTGTGAGATGTACGCATCGTTTTTAACGCGATAGTCATGGGATTGCTCCTTTTGATGCTAATCAAACTAGAACGAAGTTATAGGGCTTCTAATCATCTCTTTCCTTGATAATTTTAAAGCACCAACGAAATAATAAGAAGGTCTCCCTAAATGAAGACTTGTGCGAGATGTACGCATGGTTTTGGACGAGATAGTCATAGGTTTCTCGTTTTGACGCTAATAAAACTAGAACGAAGTAATAAAACTTCTAATCACCTCTTCCTTTGTAAATTTGAAACAACCAATTCAACAATATGAAGGTCTCCCTAAATGAAGACTTGTGTGAGATCTACGAATCGTTTTGGACGCGAAAGCGATGGGTTTGTTCCTTTTGATTATAATTTCAACAAGAACGAAGTAATAGAACTCATAATCATCTATATTTTGACAAGTCAGAGAACTAATGAAACAATACGAAGGTATCCTTAAATGAAGACTTGTGTGAGATGTACGAATCGTTTTGAAGGCTATAGTGATAGGATTGATCCTTTTGATGCTAATCAAACTAGAACGAAGTCATAGGACTCAGAATCACCTCTTTCTTTGACAATTTGAGAGAACCATTGAAATAATTAGAAGTTCTCCCTAAATCAAGACTTGGTGTGAGATGTACGCATCGTTTTTAACGTGATAGTCATGGGATTACTCCTTTTGATGGTAATCAAATTAGAACGAAGTAATAGGACTATTAATCACCTTTTCTTTCATAATTTTAGGAAACCAATGAAACAATAAGAACGTCTCCATAAATAAAGACTTGTGTGAGATCTACGCATCGTTTTGGACGCGATAGTGATGTGATTGCTCCTTTTGATGCTAATTTCAACTAGAACGAAGTAATAGAATTCATAATCACCTATATTTTGACAATTTGAGAGAACTAATGAAACATTAAGAACGTCTCCCTAAATGAAGACTTGTGTGAGATGTACGGATTGTGTTGAAGGCACTAGTGATAAGATTGCTCCTTTTGATGCTAATCAAACTAGAACGAATTCATAGGACATATAATCACCTCTTTCTTTGACAATTTGAGAGATCCAACGAAACGGTAAGAAGGTCTCCTTAAATCAAGACTTGTGTACGCAACGTTTTTAATGCGATAGTCATAGGATTGCTCCTTTTGATGCTACTCAAATTAGAACGAAGTAATAAGGCTCCTAATCACCTCCTTCTTTCACAATTTTAGAGAACCAAAGAAACAATAAGAAGGTCTCCTTAAATGAAGACTTGTGTGAGATGTACGCATCGTTTTTAACGCGATAGTCATGGGTTTGCTCCTTTTGATGCAAATTTCAACTAGAACGAAGTAATAGGACTCATGATCATCTATATTTTGACAATTCAGAGAACTAATGAAACAATACGAAGGTTTCCTTAAATGAAGACTTGTGTGAGATGTACGAATCGTTTTGAAGGCTATAGTGATAGGATTGATCCTTTTGATACTAATCAAACTAGAACGAAGTCATAGGACTCATAATCACTTCTTTCTTTGACAATTTGAGAGAACCAATGAAATAATATGAAGTTCTCCCTAAATCAAGACTTGGTGTGAGATGTACGCATCGTTTTTAACGCGATAGTTATGGGATTACTCCTTTTGATGGTAATCAAATTAGAACGAAGTAATAGGACTCTTAATCACCTCTTTCTTTCACAATTTTAGAGAACCAAAGAAACAATAAGAAGGTCTCCTTAAATGAAGACTTGTGTGAGATGTATGCATTGTTTTTAACGCGATAGTCACGGGATTGCTCCTTTTGATGCTAATCAAACTATAACGAAGTTATAGGACATCTAATCACCTCTTTCCTTGATAATTTTAAAGCACAAAAGAAACAATAAGAATGTCTCCCTAAATAAAGACTTGTGCGAGATGTACGCATGGTTTTGAACGAGATAGTCATGGGTTTCTCGTTTTGACGCTAATCAAACTAGAACGAAGTAATATAACTTCTAATCACCTCTTTCTTTGTAAATCTGAAACAACCAATGAAATAATATGAAGGTCTCCCTAAATTAAGACTTATGTGAGATCTACAAATCGTTTTGGATGCGATAGTGATGGGTTTTCCCCTTATGATGCTAATTTCAACTAGAACGAAGTAATAGGACTTATAATCATCTATATTTTGACAATTCAGAGAACTACTGAAACAATACGAAGGTATCCTTCAATGAAGACTTGTGTGAGATATACGAATCGTTTTGAAGGCTATAGTGATAGGATTGATCCTTTTGATGCTAATCAAACTAGAACGAAGTCATAGGACTCATAATCACCTCTTTCTTTGACAATTTGAGAGAACCAATGAAATAAAAAGAAGTTCTCCCTAAATCAAGACTTGGTGTAAGATGTACGCATCATTTTTAACGCGATAGTCATGGGATTACTCCTTTTGATGGTAATCAAATTAGAACGAAGTAATAGGACTCTTAATCACCTCTTTCTGTCATAATTTTAGGAAACCAATGAAACAATAAGAAGGTCTCCATAAATGAAGACTTGTGTGAGATCTACGCATCGTTTTGGACGCGATAGTGATGTGATTGCTCTTTTGATGCTAATTTCAACTAGAACGAAGTAATAGAATTCATAATCACCTATATTTTGACAATTTGAGAGAACTAATGAACCATTAAGAAGGTCTACCTAAATGAAGACTTGTGTGAGATGTACGAATCGTTTTGAAGGCTATAGTGATAGGATTGATCATTTTGATGCTAATCAAACTAGAACGAAGTCATAGGACTCATAATCACCTATTTCTTTGACAATTTGAGAGAACCAATGAAATAATAAGAAGTTCTCCCTAAATCAAGACTTGGTGTGAGATGTACGCATCGTTTTTAACGCGATAGTCATGGGATTACTCCTTTTGATGGTAATCAAATTAGAACGAAGTGTAATAGGACTCTTAATCACCTCTTTCTTTCATAATTTTAGGAAACCAATGAAACAATAAGAAGGTTTCCTTAAATGAAGACTTGTGTGAGATCTACGCATCGTTTTGGACGCGATAGTGATGTGATTACTCCTTTTGATGCTAATTTCAACTAGAACAAAGTAATAGAATTCATAATCACCTATATTTTGACAATTTGATAGAACTAATGAAACATTAAGAAGATCTCCCTAAATGAAGACTTGTGTGAGATGTACGGATTGTTTTGAAGGCACTAGTGATAGAATTGCTCCTTTTGATGCTAATCAAACTAGAACGAATTCATAGGACTTATAATAACCTCTTTCTTGGACAATTTGAGAGATCCAATGAAACAGTAAGAAGGTCTCCCTAAAGTAAGACTTGTGTGAGATGTACGCATCATTTTTAACGCGATAGTCATAGGATTGCTCCTTTTGATGGTAATCAAATTAGAACGAAGTAATAAGACTCCTAATCACCTATTTCTTTCACAATTTTAGAGAACCAAAGAAACAATAAGAAGGTCTCTTTAAATGAAGACTTGTGTGAGATCTACGCATCGTTTTGGACGCGATAGTGATGTGATTGCTCCTTTTCATGCTAATTTCAACTAGAACGAAGTAATAGAATTCATAATCACCTATATTTTGATAATTTGAGAGAACTAATGAAACATTAAGAAGGTCTCCCTAAATGAAGACTTGTGTGAGATGTACGGATTGTTTTGAAGGCACTAGTGATAGGATTGCTCCTTTTGATGCTAATCAAACTAGAACGAATTCATAGGACTTATAATCACCTCTTTCTTTGACAATTTGAAAGATCCAATGAAACAGTAAGAAGGTCTCCCTAAATCAAGACTTGTGTGAGATGTACGCATCCTTTTTAACGCGATAGTCATACGATTGCTCCTTTTGATGGTAATCAAATTAGAACGAAGTAATAAGACTCCTAATCACCTCTTTTTTCACAATTTTAGGGAACCAAATAAACAATAAGAAGGTCTCCTTAAATGAAGACTTGTGTGAGATGTACGCATCGTTTTTAACGCGATAGTCATGGGATTGCTCCTTTTGATGCTAATCAAACTAGAACGAAGTTATAGGGCTTCTAATCATCTCTTTCCTTGATAATTTTAAAGCACCAACGAAATAATAAGAAGGTCTCCCTAAATGAAGACTTGTGCGAGATGTACGCATGGTTTTGGACGAGATAGTCATAGGTTTCTCGTTTTGACGCTAATAAAACTAGAACGAAGTAATAAAACTTCTAATCACCTCTTCCTTTGTAAATTTGAAACAACCAATTCAACAATATGAAGGTCTCCCTAAATGAAGACTTGTGTGAGATCTACGAATCGTTTTGGACGCGAAAGCGATGGGTTTGTTCCTTTTGATTATAATTTCAACAAGAACGAAGTAATAGAACTCATAATCATCTATATTTTGACAAGTCAGAGAACTAATGAAACAATACGAAGGTATCCTTAAATGAAGACTTGTGTGAGATGTACGAATCGTTTTGAAGGCTATAGTGATAGGATTGATCCTTTTGATGCTAATCAAACTAGAACGAAGTCATAGGACTCAGAATCACCTCTTTCTTTGACAATTTGAGAGAACCATTGAAATAATTAGAAGTTCTCCCTAAATCAAGACTTGGTGTGAGATGTACGCATCGTTTTTAACGTGATAGTCATGGGATTACTCCTTTTGATGGTAATCAAATTAGAACGAAGTAATAGGACTATTAATCACCTTTTCTTTCATAATTTTAGGAAACCAATGAAACAATAAGAACGTCTCCATAAATAAAGACTTGTGTGAGATCTACGCATCGTTTTGGACGCGATAGTGATGTGATTGCTCCTTTTGATGCTAATTTCAACTAGAACGAAGTAATAGAATTCATAATCACCTATATTTTGACAATTTGAGAGAACTAATGAAACATTAAGAACGTCTCCCTAAATGAAGACTTGTGTGAGATGTACGGATTGTGTTGAAGGCACTAGTGATAAGATTGCTCCTTTTGATGCTAATCAAACTAGAACGAATTCATAGGACATATAATCACCTCTTTCTTTGACAATTTGAGAGATCCAACGAAACGGTAAGAAGGTCTCCTTAAATCAAGACTTGTGTACGCAACGTTTTTAATGCGATAGTCATAGGATTGCTCCTTTTGATGCTACTCAAATTAGAACGAAGTAATAAGGCTCCTAATCACCTCCTTCTTTCACAATTTTAGAGAACCAAAGAAACAATAAGAAGGTCTCCTTAAATGAAGACTTGTGTGAGATGTACGCATCGTTTTTAACGCGATAGTCATGGGTTTGCTCCTTTTGATGCAAATTTCAACTAGAACGAAGTAATAGGACTCATGATCATCTATATTTTGACAATTCAGAGAACTAATGAAACAATACGAAGGTTTCCTTAAATGAAGACTTGTGTGAGATGTACGAATCGTTTTGAAGGCTATAGTGATAGGATTGATCCTTTTGATACTAATCAAACTAGAACGAAGTCATAGGACTCATAATCACTTCTTTCTTTGACAATTTGAGAGAACCAATGAAATAATATGAAGTTCTCCCTAAATCAAGACTTGGTGTGAGATGTACGCATCGTTTTTAACGCGATAGTTATGGGATTACTCCTTTTGATGGTAATCAAATTAGAACGAAGTAATAGGACTCTTAATCACCTCTTTCTTTCACAATTTTAGAGAACCAAAGAAACAATAAGAAGGTCTCCTTAAATGAAGACTTGTGTGAGATGTATGCATTGTTTTTAACGCGATAGTCACGGGATTGCTCCTTTTGATGCTAATCAAACTATAACGAAGTTATAGGACATCTAATCACCTCTTTCCTTGATAATTTTAAAGCACAAAAGAAACAATAAGAATGTCTCCCTAAATAAAGACTTGTGCGAGATGTACGCATGGTTTTGAACGAGATAGTCATGGGTTTCTCGTTTTGACGCTAATCAAACTAGAACGAAGTAATATAACTTCTAATCACCTCTTTCTTTGTAAATCTGAAACAACCAATGAAATAATATGAAGGTCTCCCTAAATTAAGACTTATGTGAGATCTACAAATCGTTTTGGATGCGATAGTGATGGGTTTTCCCCTTATGATGCTAATTTCAACTAGAACGAAGTAATAGGACTTATAATCATCTATATTTTGACAATTCAGAGAACTACTGAAACAATACGAAGGTATCCTTCAATGAAGACTTGTGTGAGATATACGAATCGTTTTGAAGGCTATAGTGATAGGATTGATCCTTTTGATGCTAATCAAACTAGAACGAAGTCATAGGACTCATAATCACCTCTTTCTTTGACAATTTGAGAGAACCAATGAAATAAAAAGAAGTTCTCCCTAAATCAAGACTTGGTGTAAGATGTACGCATCATTTTTAACGCGATAGTCATGGGATTACTCCTTTTGATGGTAATCAAATTAGAACGAAGTAATAGGACTCTTAATCACCTCTTTCTGTCATAATTTTAGGAAACCAATGAAACAATAAGAAGGTCTCCATAAATGAAGACTTGTGTGAGATCTACGCATCGTTTTGGACGCGATAGTGATGTGATTGCTCTTTTGATGCTAATTTCAACTAGAACGAAGTAATAGAATTCATAATCACCTATATTTTGACAATTTGAGAGAACTAATGAACCATTAAGAAGGTCTACCTAAATGAAGACTTGTGTGAGATGTACGAATCGTTTTGAAGGCTATAGTGATAGGATTGATCATTTTGATGCTAATCAAACTAGAACGAAGTCATAGGACTCATAATCACCTATTTCTTTGACAATTTGAGAGAACCAATGAAATAATAAGAAGTTCTCCCTAAATCAAGACTTGGTGTGAGATGTACGCATCGTTTTTAACGCGATAGTCATGGGATTACTCCTTTTGATGGTAATCAAATTAGAACGAAGTGTAATAGGACTCTTAATCACCTCTTTCTTTCATAATTTTAGGAAACCAATGAAACAATAAGAAGGTTTCCTTAAATGAAGACTTGTGTGAGATCTACGCATCGTTTTGGACGCGATAGTGATGTGATTACTCCTTTTGATGCTAATTTCAACTAGAACAAAGTAATAGAATTCATAATCACCTATATTTTGACAATTTGATAGAACTAATGAAACATTAAGAAGATCTCCCTAAATGAAGACTTGTGTGAGATGTACGGATTGTTTTGAAGGCACTAGTGATAGAATTGCTCCTTTTGATGCTAATCAAACTAGAACGAATTCATAGGACTTATAATAACCTCTTTCTTGGACAATTTGAGAGATCCAATGAAACAGTAAGAAGGTCTCCCTAAAGTAAGACTTGTGTGAGATGTACGCATCATTTTTAACGCGATAGTCATAGGATTGCTCCTTTTGATGGTAATCAAATTAGAACGAAGTAATAAGACTCCTAATCACCTATTTCTTTCACAATTTTAGAGAACCAAAGAAACAATAAGAAGGTCTCTTTAAATGAAGACTTGTGTGAGATCTACGCATCGTTTTGGACGCGATAGTGATGTGATTGCTCCTTTTCATGCTAATTTCAACTAGAACGAAGTAATAGAATTCATAATCACCTATATTTTGATAATTTGAGAGAACTAATGAAACATTAAGAAGGTCTCCCTAAATGAAGACTTGTGTGAGATGTACGGATTGTTTTGAAGGCACTAGTGATAGGATTGCTCCTTTTGATGCTAATCAAACTAGAACGAATTCATAGGACTTATAATCACCTCTTTCTTTGACAATTTGAAAGATCCAATGAAACAGTAAGAAGGTCTCCCTAAATCAAGACTTGTGTGAGATGTACGCATCCTTTTTAACGCGATAGTCATACGATTGCTCCTTTTGATGGTAATCAAATTAGAACGAAGTAATAAGACTCCTAATCACCTCTTTTTTCACAATTTTAGGGAACCAAATAAACAATAAGAAGGTCTCCTTAAATGAAGACTTGTGTGAGATGTACGCATCGTTTTTAACGCGATAGTCATGGGATTGCTCCTTTTGATGCTAATCAAACTAGAACGAAGTTATAGGGCTTCTAATCATCTCTTTCCTTGATAATTTTAAAGCACCAACGAAATAATAAGAAGGTCTCCCTAAATGAAGACTTGTGCGAGATGTACGCATGGTTTTGGACGAGATAGTCATAGGTTTCTCGTTTTGACGCTAATAAAACTAGAACGAAGTAATAAAACTTCTAATCACCTCTTCCTTTGTAAATTTGAAACAACCAATTCAACAATATGAAGGTCTCCCTAAATGAAGACTTGTGTGAGATCTACGAATCGTTTTGGACGCGAAAGCGATGGGTTTGTTCCTTTTGATTATAATTTCAACAAGAACGAAGTAATAGAACTCATAATCATCTATATTTTGACAAGTCAGAGAACTAATGAAACAATACGAAGGTATCCTTAAATGAAGACTTGTGTGAGATGTACGAATCGTTTTGAAGGCTATAGTGATAGGATTGATCCTTTTGATGCTAATCAAACTAGAACGAAGTCATAGGACTCAGAATCACCTCTTTCTTTGACAATTTGAGAGAACCATTGAAATAATTAGAAGTTCTCCCTAAATCAAGACTTGGTGTGAGATGTACGCATCGTTTTTAACGTGATAGTCATGGGATTACTCCTTTTGATGGTAATCAAATTAGAACGAAGTAATAGGACTATTAATCACCTTTTCTTTCATAATTTTAGGAAACCAATGAAACAATAAGAACGTCTCCATAAATAAAGACTTGTGTGAGATCTACGCATCGTTTTGGACGCGATAGTGATGTGATTGCTCCTTTTGATGCTAATTTCAACTAGAACGAAGTAATAGAATTCATAATCACCTATATTTTGACAATTTGAGAGAACTAATGAAACATTAAGAACGTCTCCCTAAATGAAGACTTGTGTGAGATGTACGGTTTGTGTTGAAGGCACTAGTGATAAGATTGCTCCTTTTGATGCTAATCAAACTAGAACGAATTCATAGGACATATAATCACCTCTTTCTTTGACAATTTGAGAGATCCAACGAAACGGTAAGAAGGTCTCCTTAAATCAAGACTTGTGTACGCAACGTTTTTAATGCGATAGTCATAGGATTGCTCCTTTTGATGCTACTCAAATTAGAACGAAGTAATAAGGCTCCTAATCACCTCTTTCTTTCACAATTTTAGAGAACCAAAGAAACAATAAGAAGGTCTCCTTAAATGAAGACTTGTGTGAGATGTACGCATCGTTTTTAACGCGATAGTCATGGGTTTGCTCCTTTTGATGCAAATTTCAACTAGAACGAAGTAATAGGACTCATGATCATCTATATTTTGACAATTCAGAGAACTAATGAAACAATACGAAGGTTTCCTTAAATGAAGACTTGTGTGAGATGTACGCATCGTTTTTAACGCGATAGTCATGGGTTTGCTCCTTTTGATGCTAATTTTAACTAGAACGAAGTAATAGGACTCATGATCATCTATATTTTGACAATTCAGAGAACTAATGAAACAATACGAAGGTATCCTTAAATGAAGACTTGTGTGAGATGTACGAATCATTTTGAAGGCTATAGTCATAGGATTGCTCCTTTTGATGCTAATCAAATTAGAACGAAGTAATAAGACTCCTAATCACCTCTTTCTTTCACAATTTTATAGAACCAAAGAAACAATAAGAAGGTCTCCTTAAATGAAGGCTTGTGTGAGATGTATGCATCGTTTTTAACGCGATAGTCACGGGATTGCTCTTTTTGATGCTAATCAAACTATAACGAAGTTATAGGACATCTAATCACCTCTTTCCTTGATAATTTTAAAGCACAAATGAAACAATAAGAATGTCTCCCTAAATAAAGACCTATGCGAGATGTACGCATGGTTTTGAACGAGATAGTCATGGGTTTCTCGTTTTGACGCTAATCAAACTAGAACGAAGTAATACAACTTCTAATCACCTCTTTCTTTGTAAATCTGAAACAACCAATGAAATAATATGAAGGTCTCCCTAAATTAAGACTTATGTGAGATCTACAAATCGTTTTGGATGCGATAGTGATGGGTTTTCCCCTTATGATGCTAATTTCAACTAGAACGAAGTAATAGGACTTATAATCATCTATATTTTGACAATTTAGAGAACTAATGAACCATTAAGAAGGTCTACCTAAATGAAGACTTGTGTGAGATGTACGAATCGTTTTGAAGGCTATAGTGATAGGATTGATCATTTTGATGCTAATCAAACTAGAACGAAGTCATAGGACTCATAATCACCTATTTCTTTGACAATTTGAGAGAACCAATGAAATAATAAGAAGTTCTCCCTAAATCAAGACTTGGTGTGAGATGTACGCATCGTTTTTAACGCGATAGTCATGGGATTACTCCTTTTGATGGTAATCAAATTAGAACGAAGTGTAATAGGACTCTTAGTCACCTCTTTCTTTCATAATTTTAGGAAACCAATGGAACAATAAGAAGATTTCCATAAATGAAGACTTGTGTGAGATCTACGCATCGTTTTGGACGCGATAGTGATGTGATTACTCCTTTTAATGCTAATTTCAACTAGAACGAAGTAATAGAATTCATAATCACCTATATTTTGACAATTTGAGAGAACTAATGAACCATTAAGAAGGTCTACCTAAATGAAGACTTGTGTGAGATGTACGAATCGTTTTGAAGGCTATAGTGATAGGATTGATCATTTTGATGCTAATCAAACTAGAACGAAGTCATAGGACTCATAATCACCTATTTCTTTGACAATTTGAGAGAACCAATGAAATAATAAGAAGTTCTCCCTAAATCAAGACTTGGTGTGAGATGTACGCATCGTTTTTAACGCGATAGTCATGGGATTACTCCTTTTGATGGTAATCAAATTAGAACGAAGTGTAATAGGACTCTTAGTCACCTCTTTCTTTCATAATTTTAGGAAACCAATGGAACAATAAGAAGATTTCCATAAATGAAGACTTGTGTGAGATCTACGCATCGTTTTGGACGCGATAGTGATGTGATTACTCCTTTTAATGCTAATTTCAACTAGAACAAAGTAATAGAATTTATAATCACCTATATTTTGACAATTTGATAGAACTAATGAAACATTAAGAAGATCTCCCTAAATGAAGACTTGTGTGAGATGTACGGATTGTTTTGAAGGCACTAGTGATAGTATTGCTCCTTTTGATGCTAATCAAACTAGAACGAATTCATAGGACTTATAATAACCTCTTTCTTAGACAATTTGAGAGATCCAATGAAACAGTAAGAAGGTCTCCCTAAATCAAGACTTGTGTGAGATGTACGCATCATTTTTAACGCGATAGTCATAGGATTGCTCCTTTTGATGGTAATCAAATTAGAACGAAGTAATAAGACTCCTAATCACCTATTTCTTTCACAATTTTAGAGAACAAAGAAACAATAAGAAGGTCTCTTTAAATGAAGACTTGTGTGAGATGTACGCATCGTTTTTAAAGCGATAGTCATGGGTTGCTCCTTTTGATGCTAATCAAACTAGAACGAAGTTAAAGGGCTTCTAATCACCTATTTCCTTGACAATTTTAAAGCACCAATGAAACAATAAGAAGGTCTCCCTAAATGAAGACTTGTGCGAGATGTACGCATGGTTTTGAACGAGATAGTCATGGGTTTCTCGTTTTGATGCTAATCAAACTAGAACGAAGTAATACAACTTCTAATCACCTCTTTCTTTGTAAATTTGAAACAACCAATTCAACAATATGAAGGTAGAGCTAAATGAAGACTTGTGTGAGATCTACGAATCATTTTGGACGCGATAGTGATGGGTTTGCTCCTTTTGATTCTAATTTCAACTAGAACGAAGTAATAGGACTCATAATCATCTATATTTTGGCAAGTCAGAGAACTAATGAAACAATGTGAAGGTATCCTTAAATGAAGACTTGTGTGAGATGTACGAATCGTTTTGAAGGCTATAGTGATAGGATTGATCTTTTTCATGCTAATCAAACTAGAACGAACTCATAGGACTCATAATCACCTCTTTCTTTGACAATTTGAGAGAACCAATGAAATGATAAGAAGTTCTCCCTAAATCAAGACTTGGTGTGAGATGTACGCATCGTTTTTAACGCGATAGTCATGGGATTACTCCTTTTGATGGTAATCAAATTAGAAAGAATTAATAGGACTCTTAATCACCTCTTTCTTTCATAATTTTAGGAAACCAATGAAACAATAAGAAGGTATCCATAAATGAAGACTTGTGTGAGATCTACGCATCGTTTTGGACGCGATAGTGATGTGATTGCTCTTTTGATGCTAATTTCAACTAGAACGAAGTAATAGAATTCATAATCACCTATATTTTGACAATTTGATAGAACTAATGAAACATTAAGAAGATCTCCCTAAATGAAGACTTGTGTGAGATGTACGGATTGTTTTGAAGGCACTAGTGATAGAATTGCTCCTTTTGATGCTAATCAAACTAGAACGAATTCATAGGACTTATAATCACCTCTTTCTTTGACAATTTGAAAGATCCAATGAAACAGTAAGAAGGTCTCCCTAAATCAAGACTTGTGTGAGATGTACGCATCGTTTTTAACGCGATAGTCATAGGATTGCTCCTTTTGATGCTAATCAAATTAGAACGAAGTAATAAAACTCCTGATTACCTCTTTCTTTCACAATTTTAGAGAACCAAAGAAACAATAAGAAGGTCTCCTTAAATGAAGACTTGTGTGAGATGTATGCATTGTTTTTAACGCGATAGTCACGGGATTGCTCCTTTTGATGCTAATCAAACTATAACGAAGTTATAGGACATCTAATCACCTCTTTCCTTGATAATTTTAAAGCACAAAAGAAACAATAAGAATGTCTCCCTAAATAAAGACTTGTGCGAGATGTACGCATGGTTTTGAACGAGATAGTCATGGGTTTCTCGTTTTGACGCTAATCAAACTAGAACGAAGTAATATAACTTCTAATCACCTCTTTCTTTGTAAATCTGAAACAACCAATGAAATAATATGAAGGTCTCCCTAAATTAAGACTTATGTGAGATCTACAAATCGTTTTGGATGCGATAGTGATGGGTTTTCCCCTTATGATGCTAATTTCAACTAGAACGAAGTAATAGGACTTATAATCATCTATATTTTGACAATTCAGAGAACTACTGAAACAATACGAAGGTATCCTTCAATGAAGACTTGTGTGAGATATACGAATCGTTTTGAAGGCTATAGTGATAGGATTGATCCTTTTGATGCTAATCAAACTAGAACGAAGTCATAGGACTCATAATCACCTCTTTCTTTGACAATTTGAGAGAACCAATGAAATAAAAAGAAGTTCTCCCTAAATCAAGACTTGGTGTAAGATGTACGCATCATTTTTAACGCGATAGTCATGGGATTACTCCTTTTGATGGTAATCAAATTAGAACGAAGTAATAGGACTCTTAATCACCTCTTTCTGTCATAATTTTAGGAAACCAATGAAACAATAAGAAGGTCTCCATAAATGAAGACTTGTGTGAGATCTACGCATCGTTTTGGACGCGATAGTGATGTGATTGCTCTTTTGATGCTAATTTCAACTAGAACGAAGTAATAGAATTCATAATCACCTATATTTTGACAATTTGAGAGAACTAATGAACCATTAAGAAGGTCTACCTAAATGAAGACTTGTGTGAGATGTACGAATCGTTTTGAAGGCTATAGTGATAGGATTGATCATTTTGATGCTAATCAAACTAGAACGAAGTCATAGGACTCATAATCACCTATTTCTTTGACAATTTGAGAGAACCAATGAAATAATAAGAAGTTCTCCCTAAATCAAGACTTGGTGTGAGATGTACGCATCGTTTTTAACGCGATAGTCATGGGATTACTCCTTTTGATGGTAATCAAATTAGAACGAAGTGTAATAGGACTCTTAATCACCTCTTTCTTTCATAATTTTAGGAAACCAATGAAACAATAAGAAGGTTTCCTTAAATGAAGACTTGTGTGAGATCTACGCATCGTTTTGGACGCGATAGTGATGTGATTACTCCTTTTGATGCTAATTTCAACTAGAACAAAGTAATAGAATTCATAATCACCTATATTTTGACAATTTGATAGAACTAATGAAACATTAAGAAGATCTCCCTAAATGAAGACTTGTGTGAGATGTACGGATTGTTTTGAAGGCACTAGTGATAGAATTGCTCCTTTTGATGCTAATCAAACTAGAACGAATTCATAGGACTTATAATAACCTCTTTCTTGGACAATTTGAGAGATCCAATGAAACAGTAAGAAGGTCTCCCTAAAGTAAGACTTGTGTGAGATGTACGCATCATTTTTAACGCGATAGTCATAGGATTGCTCCTTTTGATGGTAATCAAATTAGAACGAAGTAATAAGACTCCTAATCACCTATTTCTTTCACAATTTTAGAGAACCAAAGAAACAATAAGAAGGTCTCTTTAAATGAAGACTTGTGTGAGATCTACGCATCGTTTTGGACGCGATAGTGATGTGATTGCTCCTTTTCATGCTAATTTCAACTAGAACGAAGTAATAGAATTCATAATCACCTATATTTTGATAATTTGAGAGAACTAATGAAACATTAAGAAGGTCTCCCTAAATGAAGACTTGTGTGAGATGTACGGATTGTTTTGAAGGCACTAGTGATAGGATTGCTCCTTTTGATGCTAATCAAACTAGAACGAATTCATAGGACTTATAATCACCTCTTTCTTTGACAATTTGAAAGATCCAATGAAACAGTAAGAAGGTCTCCCTAAATCAAGACTTGTGTGAGATGTACGCATCCTTTTTAACGCGATAGTCATACGATTGCTCCTTTTGATGGTAATCAAATTAGAACGAAGTAATAAGACTCCTAATCACCTCTTTTTTCACAATTTTAGGGAACCAAATAAACAATAAGAAGGTCTCCTTAAATGAAGACTTGTGTGAGATGTACGCATCGTTTTTAACGCGATAGTCATGGGATTGCTCCTTTTGATGCTAATCAAACTAGAATGAAGTTATAGGGCTTCTAATCATCTCTTTCCTTGATAATTTTAAAGCACCAACGAAATAATAAGAAGGTCTCCCTAAATGAAGACTTGTGCGAGATGTACGCATGGTTTTGGACGAGATAGTCATAGGTTTCTCGTTTTGACGCTAATAAAACTAGAACGAAGTAATACAACTTCTAATCACCTCTTCCTTTGTAAATTTGAAACAACCAATTCAACAATATGAAGGTCTCCCTAAATGAAGACTTGTGTGAGATCTACGAATCGTTTTGGACGCGAAAGCGATGGGTTTGTTCCTTTTGATTATAATTTCAACAAGAACGAAGTAATAGAACTCATAATCATCTATATTTTGACAAGTCAGAGAACTAATGAAACAATACGAAGGTATCCTTAAATGAAGACTTGTGTGAGATGTACGAATCGTTTTGAAGGCTATAGTGATAGGATTGATCCTTTTGATGCTAATCAAACTAGAACGAAGTCATAGGACTCAGAATCACCTCTTTCTTTGACAATTTGAGAGAACCATTGAAATAATTAGAAGTTCTCCCTAAATCAAGACTTGGTGTGAGATGTACGCATCGTTTTTAACGTGATAGTCATGGGATTACTCCTTTTGATGGTAATCAAATTAGAACGAAGTAATAGGACTATTAATCACCTTTTCTTTCATAATTTTAGGAAACCAATGAAACAATAAGAACGTCTCCATAAATAAAGACTTGTGTGAGATCTACGCATCGTTTTGGACGCGATAGTGATGTGATTGCTCCTTTTGATGCTAATTTCAACTAGAACGAAGTAATAGAATTCATAATCACCTATATTTTGACAATTTGAGAGAACTAATGAAACATTAAGAACGTCTCCCTAAATGAAGACTTGTGTGAGATGTACGGATTGTGTTGAAGGCACTAGTGATAAGATTGCTCCTTTTGATGCTAATCAAACTAGAACGAATTCATAGGACATATAATCACCTCTTTCTTTGACAATTTGAGAGATCCAACGAAACGGTAAGAAGGTCTCCTTAAATCAAGACTTGTGTGCGCAACGTTTTTAATGCGATAGTCATAGGATTGCTCCTTTTGATGCTACTCAAATTAGAACGAAGTAATAAGGCTCCTAATCACCTCCTTCTTTCACAATTTTAGAGAACCAAAGAAACAATAAGAAGGTCTCCTTAAATGAAGACTTGTGTGAGATGTACGCATCGTTTTTAACGCGATAGTCATGGGTTTGCTCCTTTTGATGCAAATTTCAACTAGAACGAAGTAATAGGACTCATGATCATCTATATTTTGACAATTCAGAGAACTAATGAAACAATACGAAGGTTTCCTTAAATGAAGACTTGTGTGAGATGTACGCATCGTTTTTAACGCGATAGTCATGGGTTTGCTCCTTTTGATGCTAATTTTAACTAGAACGAAGTAATAGGACTCATGATCATCTATATTTTGACAATTCAGAGAACTAATGAAACAATACGAAGGTATCCTTAAATGAAGACTTGTGTGAGATGTACGAATCATTTTGAAGGCTATAGTCATAGGATTGCTCCTTTTGATGCTAATCAAATTAGAACGAAGTAATAAGACTCCTAATCACCTCTTTCTTTCACAATTTTATAGAACCAAAGAAATAATAAGAAGGTCTCCTTAAATGAAGGCTTGTGTGAGATGTATGCATCGTTTTTAACGCGATAGTCACGGGATTGCTCTTTTTGATGCTAATCAAACTATAACGAAGTTATAGGACATCTAATCACCTCTTTCCTTGATAATTTTAAAGCACAAATGAAACAATAAGAATGTCTCCCTAAATAAAGACCTATGCGAGATGTACGCATGGTTTTGAACGAGATAGTCATGGGTTTCTCGTTTTGACGCTAATCAAACTAGAACGAAGTAATACAACTTCTAATCACCTCTTTCTTTGTAAATCTGAAACAACCAATGAAATAATATGAAGGTCTCCCTAAATTAAGACTTATGTGAGATCTACAAATCGTTTTGGATGCGATAGTGATGGGTTTTCCCCTTATGATGCTAATTTCAACTAGAACGAAGTAATAGGACTTATAATCATCTATATTTTGACAATTTAGAGAACTAATGAACCATTAAGAAGGTCTACCTAAATGAAGACTTGTGTGAGATGTACGAATCGTTTTGAAGGCTATAGTGATAGGATTGATCATTTTGATGCTAATCAAACTAGAACGAAGTCATAGGACTCATAATCACCTATTTCTTTGACAATTTGAGAGAACCAATGAAATAATAAGAAGTTCTCCCTAAATCAAGACTTGGTGTGAGATGTACGCATCGTTTTTAACGCGATAGTCATGGGATTACTCCTTTTGATGGTAATCAAATTAGAACGAAGTGTAATAGGACTCTTAGTCACCTCTTTCTTTCATAATTTTAGGAAACCAATGGAACAATAAGAAGATTTCCATAAATGAAGACTTGTGTGAGATCTACGCATCGTTTTGGACGCGATAGTGATGTGATTACTCCTTTTAATGCTAATTTCAACTAGAACGAAGTAATAGAATTCATAATCACCTATATTTTGACAATTTGAGAGAACTAATGAACCATTAAGAAGGTCTACCTAAATGAAGACTTGTGTGAGATGTACGAATCGTTTTGAAGGCTATAGTGATAGGATTGATCATTTTGATGCTAATCAAACTAGAACGAATTCATAGGACTTATAATCACCTCTTTCTTTGACAATTTGAAAGATCCAATGAAACAGTAAGAAGGTCTCCCTAAATCAAGACTTGTGTGAGATGTACGCATCGTTTTTAACGCGATAGTCATAGGATTGCTCCTTTTGATGCTAATCAAATTAGAACGAAGTAATAAAACTCCTGATTACCTCTTTCTTTCACAATTTTAGAGAACCAAAGAAACAATAAGAAGGTCTCCTTAAATGAAGACTTGTGTGAGATGTATGCATTGTTTTTAACGCGATAGTCACGGGATTGCTCCTTTTGATGCTAATCAAACTATAACGAAGTTATAGGACATCTAATCACCTCTTTCCTTGATAATTTTAAAGCACAAAAGAAACAATAAGAATGTCTCCCTAAATAAAGACTTGTGCGAGATGTACGCATGGTTTTGAACGAGATAGTCATGGGTTTCTCGTTTTGACGCTAATCAAACTAGAACGAAGTAATATAACTTCTAATCACCTCTTTCTTTGTAAATCTGAAACAACCAATGAAATAATATGAAGGTCTCCCTAAATTAAGACTTATGTGAGATCTACAAATCGTTTTGGATGCGATAGTGATGGGTTTTCCCCTTATGATGCTAATTTCAACTAGAACGAAGTAATAGGACTTATAATCATCTATATTTTGACAATTCAGAGAACTACTGAAACAATACGAAGGTATCCTTCAATGAAGACTTGTGTGAGATATACGAATCGTTTTGAAGGCTATAGTGATAGGATTGATCCTTTTGATGCTAATCAAACTAGAACGAAGTCATAGGACTCATAATCACCTCTTTCTTTGACAATTTGAGAGAACCAATGAAATAAAAAGAAGTTCTCCCTAAATCAAGACTTGGTGTAAGATGTACGCATCATTTTTAACGCGATAGTCATGGGATTACTCCTTTTGATGGTAATCAAATTAGAACGAAGTAATAGGACTCTTAATCACCTCTTTCTGTCATAATTTTAGGAAACCAATGAAACAATAAGAAGGTCTCCATAAATGAAGACTTGTGTGAGATCTACGCATCGTTTTGGACGCGATAGTGATGTGATTGCTCTTTTGATGCTAATTTCAACTAGAACGAAGTAATAGAATTCATAATCACCTATATTTTGACAATTTGAGAGAACTAATGAACCATTAAGAAGGTCTACCTAAATGAAGACTTGTGTGAGATGTACGAATCGTTTTGAAGGCTATAGTGATAGGATTGATCATTTTGATGCTAATCAAACTAGAACGAAGTCATAGGACTCATAATCACCTATTTCTTTGACAATTTGAGAGAACCAATGAAATAATAAGAAGTTCTCCCTAAATCAAGACTTGGTGTGAGATGTACGCATCGTTTTTAACGCGATAGTCATGGGATTACTCCTTTTGATGGTAATCAAATTAGAACGAAGTGTAATAGGACTCTTAATCACCTCTTTCTTTCATAATTTTAGGAAACCAATGAAACAATAAGAAGGTTTCCTTAAATGAAGACTTGTGTGAGATCTACGCATCGTTTTGGACGCGATAGTGATGTGATTACTCCTTTTGATGCTAATTTCAACTAGAACAAAGTAATAGAATTCATAATCACCTATATTTTGACAATTTGATAGAACTAATGAAACATTAAGAAGATCTCCCTAAATGAAGACTTGTGTGAGATGTACGGATTGTTTTGAAGGCACTAGTGATAGAATTGCTCCTTTTGATGCTAATCAAACTAGAACGAATTCATAGGACTTATAATAACCTCTTTCTTGGACAATTTGAGAGATCCAATGAAACAGTAAGAAGGTCTCCCTAAAGTAAGACTTGTGTGAGATGTACGCATCATTTTTAACGCGATAGTCATAGGATTGCTCCTTTTGATGGTAATCAAATTAGAACGAAGTAATAAGACTCCTAATCACCTATTTCTTTCACAATTTTAGAGAACCAAAGAAACAATAAGAAGGTCTCTTTAAATGAAGACTTGTGTGAGATCTACGCATCGTTTTGGACGCGATAGTGATGTGATTGCTCCTTTTCATGCTAATTTCAACTAGAACGAAGTAATAGAATTCATAATCACCTATATTTTGATAATTTGAGAGAACTAATGAAACATTAAGAAGGTCTCCCTAAATGAAGACTTGTGTGAGATGTACGGATTGTTTTGAAGGCACTAGTGATAGGATTGCTCCTTTTGATGCTAATCAAACTAGAACGAATTCATAGGACTTATAATCACCTCTTTCTTTGACAATTTGAAAGATCCAATGAAACAGTAAGAAGGTCTCCCTAAATCAAGACTTGTGTGAGATGTACGCATCCTTTTTAACGCGATAGTCATACGATTGCTCCTTTTGATGGTAATCAAATTAGAACGAAGTAATAAGACTCCTAATCACCTCTTTTTTCACAATTTTAGGGAACCAAATAAACAATAAGAAGGTCTCCTTAAATGAAGACTTGTGTGAGATGTACGCATCGTTTTTAACGCGATAGTCATGGGATTGCTCCTTTTGATGCTAATCAAACTAGAATGAAGTTATAGGGCTTCTAATCATCTCTTTCCTTGATAATTTTAAAGCACCAACGAAATAATAAGAAGGTCTCCCTAAATGAAGACTTGTGCGAGATGTACGCATGGTTTTGGACGAGATAGTCATAGGTTTCTCGTTTTGACGCTAATAAAACTAGAACGAAGTAATACAACTTCTAATCACCTCTTCCTTTGTAAATTTGAAACAACCAATTCAACAATATGAAGGTCTCCCTAAATGAAGACTTGTGTGAGATCTACGAATCGTTTTGGACGCGAAAGCGATGGGTTTGTTCCTTTTGATTATAATTTCAACAAGAACGAAGTAATAGAACTCATAATCATCTATATTTTGACAAGTCAGAGAACTAATGAAACAATACGAAGGTATCCTTAAATGAAGACTTGTGTGAGATGTACGAATCGTTTTGAAGGCTATAGTGATAGGATTGATCCTTTTGATGCTAATCAAACTAGAACGAAGTCATAGGACTCAGAATCACCTCTTTCTTTGACAATTTGAGAGAACCATTGAAATAATTAGAAGTTCTCCCTAAATCAAGACTTGGTGTGAGATGTACGCATCGTTTTTAACGTGATAGTCATGGGATTACTCCTTTTGATGGTAATCAAATTAGAACGAAGTAATAGGACTATTAATCACCTTTTCTTTCATAATTTTAGGAAACCAATGAAACAATAAGAACGTCTCCATAAATAAAGACTTGTGTGAGATCTACGCATCGTTTTGGACGCGATAGTGATGTGATTGCTCCTTTTGATGCTAATTTCAACTAGAACGAAGTAATAGAATTCATAATCACCTATATTTTGACAATTTGAGAGAACTAATGAAACATTAAGAACGTCTCCCTAAATGAAGACTTGTGTGAGATGTACGGATTGTGTTGAAGGCACTAGTGATAAGATTGCTCCTTTTGATGCTAATCAAACTAGAACGAATTCATAGGACATATAATCACCTCTTTCTTTGACAATTTGAGAGATCCAACGAAACGGTAAGAAGGTCTCCTTAAATCAAGACTTGTGTACGCAACGTTTTTAATGCGATAGTCATAGGATTGCTCCTTTTGATGCTACTCAAATTAGAACGAAGTAATAAGGCTCCTAATCACCTCCTTCTTTCACAATTTTAGAGAACCAAAGAAACAATAAGAAGGTCTCCTTAAATGAAGACTTGTGTGAGATGTACGCATCGTTTTTAACGCGATAGTCATGGGTTTGCTCCTTTTGATGCAAATTTCAACTAGAACGAAGTAATAGGACTCATGATCATCTATATTTTGACAATTCAGAGAACTAATGAAACAATACGAAGGTTTCCTTAAATGAAGACTTGTGTGAGATGTACGCATCGTTTTTAACGCGATAGTCATGGGTTTGCTCCTTTTGATGCTAATTTTAACTAGAACGAAGTAATAGGACTCATGATCATCTATATTTTGACAATTCAGAGAACTAATGAAACAATACGAAGGTATCCTTAAATGAAGACTTGTGTGAGATGTACGAATCATTTTGAAGGCTATAGTCATAGGATTGCTCCTTTTGATGCTAATCAAATTAGAACGAAGTAATAAGACTCCTAATCACCTCTTTCTTTCACAATTTTATAGAACCAAAGAAATAATAAGAAGGTCTCCTTAAATGAAGGCTTGTGTGAGATGTATGCATCGTTTTTAACGCGATAGTCACGGGATTGCTCCTTTTGATGCTAATCAAACTATAACGAAGTTATAGGACATCTAATCACCTCTTTCCTTGATAATTTTAAAGCACAAATGAAACAATAAGAATGTCTCCCTAAATAAAGACCTATGCGAGATGTACGCATGGTTTTGAACGAGATAGTCATGGGTTTCTCGTTTTGACGCTAATCAAACTAGAACGAAGTAATACAACTTCTAATCACCTCTTTCTTTGTAAATTTTAAACAACCAATGAAATAATATGAAGGTCTCCCTAAATTCAGACTTATGTGAGATCTACAAATCGTTTTGGATGCGATAGTGATGGGTTTTCCCCTTATGATGCTAATTTCAACTAGAACGAAGTAATAGGACTTATAATCATCTATATTTTGACAATTTAGAGAACTAATGAAACAATACGAATGTATCCTTCAATGAAGACTTGTGTGAGATATACGAATCGTTTTGAAGGCTATAGTGATAGGATTGATCCTTTTGATGCTAATCAAACTAGAACGAAGTCATAGGACTCATAATCACCTCTTTCTTTGACAATTTGAGAGAACCAATGAAATAATTAGAAGTTCTCCCTAGATCAAGACTTGGTGTGAGATGTACGCATCGTTTTTAACGCGATAGTCATGGGAATACTCCTTTTGATGGTAATCAAATTAGAACGAAGTAATAGGACTCTTAATCACCTCTTTCTGTCATAATTTTAGGAAACCAATGAAACAATAAGAAGGTCTCCATAAATGAAGACTTGTGTGAGATCTACGCATCGTTTTGGACGCGATAGTGATGTGATTGCTCCTTTTGATGCTAATTTCAACTAGAACGAAGTAATAGAATTCATAATCACCTATATTTTGACAATTTGAGAGAACTAATGAACCATTAAGAAGGTCTACCTAAATGAAGACTTGTGTGAGATGTACGAATCGTTTTGAAGGCTATAGTGATAGGATTGATCATTTTGATGCTAATCAAACTAGAACGAAGTCATAGGACTCATAATCACCTCTTTCTTTGTAAATTTTAAACAACAAATGAAACAATATAAAGGTCTCCCTAAATTCAGACTTATTTTAATCAAGACTTGGTGTGAGATGTACGCATCGTTTTTAACGCGATAGTCATGGGATTACTCCTTTTGATGGTAATCAAATTAGAACGAAGTGTAATAGGACTCTTAGTCACCTCTTTCTTTCATAATTTTAGGAAACCAATGGAACAATAAGAAGATTTCCATAAATGAAGACTTGTGTGGGATCTACGCATCGTTTTGGACGCGATAGTGATGTGATTACTCCTTTTAATGCTAATTTCAACTAGAACAAAGTAATAGAATTTATAATCACCTATATTTTGACAATTTGAGAGAACTAATGAAACATTAAGAAGGTCTCCCTAAATGAAGACTTGTGTGAGATGTACGGATTATTTTGAAGGCACAATTGATAGGATTGCTCCTTTTGATGCTAATCAAACTAAAACGAATTCATAGGACTTATAATCACCTCTTTCTTTGACAATTTGAGAAATCCAATGAAACAGTAAGAAGGTCTCCTTAAATCAAGACTTGTGTGAGATGTACGCATCCTTTTTAACGCGATAGTCATAGGATTGCTCCTTTTGATGCTAATCAAATTAGAACGAAGTAATAAGACTCCTAATCACCTCTTTCTTTCACAATTTTAGAGAACCAAATAAACAATAAGAAGGTCTCCATAAATGAAGACTTGTGTGAGATGTATGCATCGTTTTTAACGCGATAGTCACGGGATTGCTCCTTTTGATGCTAATCAAACTATAACGAAGTTATAGGACATCTAATCACCTCTTTCCTTGATAATTTTAAAGAACAAATGAAACAATAAGAATGTCTCCCTAAATAAAGACTTGTGCGAGATGTACGCATGGTTTTGAACGAGATAGTCATGGGTTTCTCGTTTTGACGCTAATCAAACTAGAACGAAGTAATACAACTTCTAATCACCTCTTTCTTTGTAAATTTTAAACAACAAATGAAACAATATAAAGGTCTCCCTAAATTCAGACTTATGTGAGATCTACAAATCGTTTTGGATGCGATAGTGATGGGTTTTCCCCTTATGATGCTAATTTCAACTAGAACGAAGTAATAGGACTTATAATCGTCTATATTTTGACAATTCAGAGAACTAATGAAACAATACGAATGTATCCTTCAATGAAGACTTGTGTGAGATATACGAATCGTTTTGAAGGCTATAGTGATAGGATTGATCCTTTTGATGCTAATCAAACTAGAACGAAGTCATAGGACTCATAATCACCTCTTTCTTTGACAATTTGAGAGAACCAATGAAATAAAAAGAAGTTCTCCCTAAATCAAGACTTGGTGTGAGATGTACGCATCGTTTTTAACGCGATAGTCATGGGAATACTCCTTTTGATGGTAATCAAATTAGAACGAAGTAATAGGACTCTTAATCACCTCTTTCTTTCATAATTTTAAGAAACCAATGAAACAATAAGTAGGTATCCATAAATGAAGACTTGTGTGAGATCTACGCATCGTTTTGGACGCGATAGTGATGTGATTGCTCCTTTTGATGCTAATTTCAACTAGAACGAAGTAATAGAATTCATAATCACCTATATTTTGACAATTTGAGAGAACTAATGAACCATTAAGAAGGCCTACCTAAATGAAGACTTGTGTGAGATGTACGAATCGTTTTGAAGGCTATAGTGATAGGATTGATCATTTTGATGCTAATCAAACTAGAACGAAGTCATAGGACTCATAATCACCTATTTCTTTGACAATTTGAGAGAACCAATGAAATAGTAAGAAGTTCTCCCTAAATCTAGACTTGGTGTGAGATGTACGCATCGTTTTTAACGCGATAGTCATGGGATTACTCCTTTTGATGGTAATCAAATTAGAACGAAGTGTAATAGGACTCTTAATCACCTCTTTCTTTTATAATTTTAGGAAACCAATGAAACAATAAGAAGGTTTCCATAAATGAAGACTTGTGTGAGATCTACGCATCGTTTTGGACGCGATAGTGATGTGATTACTCCTTTTGATGCTAATTTCAACTAGAACAAAGTAATAGAATTTATAATCACCTATATTTTGACAATTTGAGAGAACTAATGAAACATTAAGAAGGTCTCCCTAAATGAAGACTTGTGTGAGATGTACGGATTATTTTGAAGGCACAATTGATAGGATTGCTCCTTTTGATGCTAATCAAACTAAAACGAATTCATAGGACTTATAATCACCTCTATCTTTGACAATTTGAGAAATCCAATGAAACAGTAAGAAGGTCTCCTTAAATCAAGACTTGTGTGAGATGTACGCATCCTTTTTAACGCGATAGTCATAGGATTGCTCCTTTTGATGCTAATCAAATTAGAACGAAGTAATAAGACTCCTAATCACCTCTTTCTTTCACAATTTTAGAGAACCAAATAAACAATAAGAAGGTCTCCATAAATGAAGACTTGTGTGAGATGTATGCATCGTTTTTAACGCGATAGTCACGGGATTGCTCCTTTTGATGCTAATCAAACTATAACGAAGTTATAGGACATCTAATCACCTCTTTCCTTGATAATTTTAAAGAAAAAATGAAACAATAAGAATGTCTCCCTAAATAAAGACTTGTGCGAGATGTACGCATGGTTTTGAACGAGATGGTCATGGGTTTCTCGTTTTGACGCTAATCAAACTAGAACGAAGTAATACAACTTCTAATCACCTCTTTCTTTGTAAATTTTAAACAACAAATGAAACAATATAAAGGTCTCCCTAAATTCAGACTTATGTGAGATCTACAAATCGTTTTGGATGCGATAGTGATGGTATGATGCTAATTTCAACTAGAACGAAGTAATAGGACTTATAATCATCTATATTTTGACAATTCAGAGAACTAATGAAACAATACGAATGTATCCTTCAATGAAGACTTGTGTGAGATATACGAATCGTTTTGAAGGCTATAGTGATAGGATTGATCCTTTTGATGCTAATCAAACTAGAACGAAGTCATAGGACTCATAATCACCTCTTTCTTTGACAATTTGAGAGAACCAATGAAATAAAAAGAAGTTCTCCCTAAATCAAGACTTGGTGTGAGATGTACGCATCGTTTTTAACGCGATAGTCATGGGAATACTCCTTTTGATGGTAATCAAATTAGAACGAAGTAATAGGACTCTTAATCACCTCTTTCTTTCATAATTTTAGGAAACCAATGAAACAATAAGTAGGTATCCATAAATGAAGACTTGTGTGAGATCTACGCATCGTTTTGGACGCGATAGTGATGTGATTGCTCCTTTTGATGCTAATTTCAACTAGAACGAAGTAATAGAATTCATAATCACCTATATTTTGACAATTTGAGAGAACTAATGAACCATTAAGAAGGCCTACCTAAATGAAGACTTGTGTGAGATGTACGAATCGTTTTGAAGGCTAAAGTGATAGGATTGATCATTTTGATGCTAATCAAACTAGAACGAAGTCATAGGACTCATAATCACCTATTTCTTTGACAATTTGAGAGAACCAATGAAATAGTAAGAAGTTCTCCCTAAATCTAGACTTGGTGTGAGATGTACGCATCGTTTTTAACGCGATAGTCATGGGATTACTCCTTTTGATGGTAATCAAATTAGAACGAAGTGTAATAGGACTCTTAATCACCTCTTTCTTTTATAATTTTAGGAAACCAATGAAACAATAAGAAGGTTTCCATAAATGAAGACTTGTGTGAGATCTACGCATCGTTTTGGACGCGATAGTGATGTGATTACTCCTTTTGATGCTAATTTCAACTAGAACAAAGTAATAGAATTTATAATCACCTATATTTTGACAATTTGAGAGAACTAATGAAACATTAAGAAGGTCTCCCTAAATGAAGACTTGTGTGAGATGTACGGATTGTTTTGAAGGCACTAGTGATAGAATTGCTCCATTTGATGCTAATCAAACTAGAACGAATTCATAGGACTTATAATCACCTCTTTCTTGGACAATTTGAGAGATCCAATGAAACAGTAAGAAGGTCTCCCTAAATCAAGACTTGTGTGAGATGTACGCATCATTTTTAACGCGATAGTCATAGGATTGCTCCTTTTGATGGTAATCAAATTAGAACGAAGTAATAAGACTCCTAATCACCTATTTCTTTCACAATTTTAGAGAACCAAAGAAACAATAAGAAGGTCTCTTTAAATGAAAACTTGTGTGAGATGTACGCATCGTTTTTAAAGCGATAGTCATGGGATTGCTCCTTTTGATGCTAATCAAACTAGAACGAAGTTAAAGGGCTTCTAATCACCTCTTACCATGACAATTTTAAAGCACCAATGAAACAATAAGAAGGTCTTCCTAATTGAAGACTTGTGCGAGATGTACGCATGGTTTTGAACGAGATAGTCATGGGTTTCTCGTTTTGACGCCAATCAAACTAGAACGAAGTAATACAACTTCTAATCACCTCTTTCTTTGTAAATTTGAAACAGCCAATTCAACAATATGAAAGTCTCACTAAATGAAGACTTGTGCGAGATCTACGAATCGTTTTGGACGCGATAGTGATGGGTTCTGATGCTAATTTCAACTAGAACGAAGAAATAGGACTCAGAATCATCTATATTTTGACAATTCAGAGAACTAATGAAACAATGTGAAGGTATCCTTAAATGAAGACTTGTGTGAGATGTACGAATCGTTTTGAAGGCTATAGTGATAGGATTGATCCTTTTGATGCTAATCAAACTAGAACGAAGTCATAGGACTCATAATCACCTCTTTCTTTGACAATTTGAGAGAACCAATGAAATAATAAGAAGTTCTCCCTAAATGAAGACTTGGTGTGAGATGTACGCATCGTTTTTAACGCGATAGTCATGGGATTACTCCTTTTGATGGTAATCAAATTAGAACGAATTAATAGGACTCTTAATCACCTCTTTCTTTCATAATATTAGGAAACCAATGAAATAATAAGAAGTTATCCATAAATGAAGACTTGTGTGAGATCTACGCATCGTTTTGGACGCGATAGTGATGTGATTGCTCCTTTTGATGCTAATTTCAACTAGAACGAAGTAATAGAATTCATAATCACCTATATTTTGACAATTTGAGAGATCTAATGAAACATTAAGATGGTCTCCCTAAATGAAGACTTGTGTGAGATGTACGGATTGTTTTGAAGGTACTAGTGATAAGATTGCTCCTTTTGATGCTAATCAAACTAGAACGAATTCATAGGACTTATAATCACCTCTTTCTTTGACAATTTGAAAGATCCAATGAAACAGTAAGACGGTCTCCCTAAATCAAGACTTGTGTGAGATGTAGGCATCCTTTTTAACGCGATAGTCATAGGATTGCTCGTTTTGATGCTAATCAAATTAGAACGAAGTAATAAGACTCCTAATCACCTCTTTCTTTCACAATTTTAGAGAACCAAAGAAACAATAAGAAGGTCTCCTTAAATGAAAACTGGTAAGAAGGTCTCCTTAAATGAAGACTTGTGTGAGATGTATGCATCGTTTTTAACGTGATAGTCACGGGATTGCTCCTTTTGATGCTAATCAAACTATAACGAAGTTATAGGACATCTAATCACCTCTTTCCTTGATAATTTTAAAGCACAAATGAAACAATAAGAATGTCTCCCTAAATAAAGACTTGTGCGAGATTTACGCATGATTTTGAACGAGATAGTCATGGGTTTCTCGTTTTGACGCTAATCAAACTAGAACGAAGTAATACAACTTCTAATCACCTCTTTCTTTGTAAATCTGAAACAACCAATGAAACAATATGAAGATCTCCCTAAATTAAGACTTATGTGAGATCTACAAATCGTTTTGGATGCGACAGTGATGGGTTTTCCCCTTATGATGCTAATTTCAACTAGAACGAAGTAATAGAACTTATAATCATCTATATTTTGACAATTCAGAGAACTAATGAAACAATACGAAGGTATCCTTCAATGAAGACTTGTGTGAGATATACGAATCGTTTTGAAGGCTATAGTGATAGGATTGATCCTTTTGATGCTAATCAAACTAGAACGAAGTCATAGGACTCATAATCACCTCTTTCTTTGACAATTTGAGAGAACCAATGAAATAAAAAGAAGTTCTCCCTAAATCAAGACTTGTGTGAGATGTACGCATCATTTTTAACGCGATAGTCATATGATTGCTCCTTTTGATGGTAATCAAATTAGAACGAAGTAATAGGACTCTTAATCACCTCTTTCTGTCATAATTTTATGAAACCAATGAAACAATAAGAAGGTCTCCATAAATGAAGACTTGTGTGAGATCTACGCATCGTTTTGGACGCGATAGTGATGTGATTGCTCCTTTTGATGCTAATTTAAACTAGAACGAAGTAATAGAATTCATAATCACCTATATTTTGACAATTTGAGAGAACTAATGAACCATTAAGAAGTTCTACCTAAATGAAGACTTGTGTGAGATGTACGAATCGTTTTGAAGGCTATAGTGATAGGATTGATCATTTTGATGCTAATCAAACTAGAACGAAGTCATAGGACTCATAATCACCTATTTTTTTGACAATTTGAGAGAACCAATGAAATAAAAAGAAGTTCTCCCTAAATCAAGACTTGGTGTGAGATGTACACATCGTTTTTAACGCGATAATCATGGGATTTCTTCTTTTGATGGTAATCAAATTAGAACGAAGTGTAATAGGACTCTTAATCACCTCTTTCTTTCATAATTTTAGGAAACCAATGAAACAATAAGAAGGTTTCCTTAAATAAAGACTTGTGTGAGATCTACGCATCGTTTTGGACGCGGTAGTGATGTGATTACTCCTTTTGATGCTAATTTCAACTAGAACAAAGTAATAGAATACATAATCACCTATATTTTGACAATTTGAGACAACTAATGAAACATTAAGGAGGTCTCCCTAAATGAAGACTTGTGTGAGATGTACGGATTGTTTTGAAGGCACTAGTGATAGAATTGCTCCTTTTGATGCTAATCAAACTAGAACGAATTCATAGGACTTATAATCACCTCTTTCTTGGACAATTTGAGAGATCCAATGAAACAGTAAGAAGGTCTCCCTAAATCAAGACTTGTGTGAGATGTACGCATCATTTTTAACGCGATAGTCTTAGGCTTGCTCATTTTGATGGTAATCAAATTAGAACGAAGTAATAAGACTCCAAATCACCTCTTTCTTTCACAATTTTAGAGAACCAAAGAAACAATAAGAAGGTCTCTTTAAATGAAGACTTGTGTGAGATGTACGCATCGTTTTTAAAGCGATAGTCATGGGATTGCTCATTTTGATGCTAATCAAACTAGAAAGAAGTTAAAGGGCTTCTAATCACCTCTTTCCTTGACAATTTTAAAGCCCCAATGAAACAATAAGAAGGTCTCCCTAAATGAAGACTTGTGCGAGATGAACGCATGGTTTTGAACGTGATAGTCATGGGTTTCTCGTTTTGACGCTAATCAAACTAGAACGAAGTAATACAACTTCTAATCACCTCTTTCTTTGTAAATTTGAAACAACCAATTCAATAATATGAAGGTCTCACTAAATGAAGACTTGTGTGAGATCTACGAATCGTTTTGGACACGATAGTGACGGGTTTGCCCCTTCTGATGCTAATTTCAACTAGAACGAAGTAAAAGGACTCATAATCATCTATATTTTGACAATTCAGAGAACTAATGAAACAATACGAAGGTATCCTTAAATGAAGACTCGTGTGAGTTGTACGAATCGTTTTGAAGTATATAGTGATGGGATTTATCCTTTTGATGCTAATCAAACTAGAACGAAGTCATAGGACTCGTAATCACCTCTTTCTTTGGCAATCCGAGAGAACCAATGAAATAAAAAGAAGTTCTCCCTAAATCAAGACTTAGTGTGAGAAGTACGCATCATTTCTAACGCGGTAGTCATGGGATTAATCCTTTTGATGGTAATCAAATTAGAACGAAGTAATAGGACTCTTAATCACCTCTTTCTTTCATAATTTTAGGAAACCAATGAAACAATAAAAAGGTCTCCATAAATGAAGACTTGTGTGAGATTTACGCATCGTTTTGGACGCGATAGTGATGTGATTGCTCTTTTGATGCTAATTTCAACTAGAACGAAGTAATAGAATTCATAATCACATATATTTTGACAATTTGAGAGAACTAATGAACCATTAAGAAGGTCTACCTAAATGAAAACTTGTGTGAGATGTACGAATCGTTTTGAAGGCTATAGTGATAGGATTGATCATTTTGATGCTAATCAAACTAGAACGAAGTCATAGGACTCATAATCACCTATTTCTTTGACAATTTGATAGAACCAAAGAAATAAAAAGAAGTTCTCCCTAAATCAAGACTTGGTGTGAGATGTACACATCGTTTTTAACGCGATAGTCATGGGATTACTCCTTTTGATGGTAATCAAATTAGAACGAAGTGTAATAGGACTCTTAATCACCTCTTTCTTTCATAATTTTAGGAAACCAATGAAACAATAAGAAGGTTTCCATAAATAAAGACTTGTGTGAGATCTACGCATCGTTTTGGACGCGATAGTGATGTGATTACTCCATTTGATGCTAATTTCAACTAGAACAAAGTAATAGAATTCATAATCACCTATATTTTGACAATTTGAGAGAACTAATGAAACATTAAGAAGGTCTCCCTAAATGAAGACTTGTGTGAGATGTACGGATTGTTTTGAAGGCACTAGTGATAGAATTGCTCCTTTTGATGCTAATCAAACTAGAACGAATTCATAGGACTTATAATCACCTCTTTCTTGGACAATTTGAGAGATCCAATGAAACAGTAAGAAGGTCTCCCTAAATCAAGACTTGTGTGAGATGTACGCATCATTTTTAACGCGATAGTCATAGGATTTCTCCTTTTGATGGTAATCAAATTAGAACGAAGTAATAAGACTCCTAATCACCTATTTCTTTCACAATTTTAGAGAACCAAAGAAATAATAAGAAGGTCTCTTTAAATGAAGACTTGTGTGAGATGTACGCATCGATTTTATATCGATAGTCATGGGATTGCTCCTTTTGATGCTAATCAAACTAGAACGAAAGTTAAAGGGCTTCTAATCACCTCTTTCCTTGACAATTTTAAAGCACCAATGAAACAATAAGAAGGTCTCCCTAAATGAAGACTTGTGCGAGATGTACGCATGGTTTTGAACGAGATAGTCATGGGTTTCTCATTTTGACGCTAATCAAACTAGAACGAAGTAATACAACTTCTAATCACCTCTTTCTTTGTAAATTTGAAACAACCAATTCAAAAATATGAAAGTCTAACTAAATGAAGACTTGTGTGAGATCTACGAATCGTTTTGGACGCGATAGTGATGGGTTCTGATGCTAATTTCAACTAGAACGAAGTAATAGGACTCATAATCATCTATATTTTGACAATTCAGAGAACTAATGAAACAATGTGAAGGTATCCTTAAATGAAGACTTGTGTGAGATGTACGAATCGTTTTGAAGGCTATAGTGATAGGATTGATCCTTTTGATGCTAATCAAACTAGAACGAAGTCATAGGACTCATAATCACCTCTTTCTTTGACAATTTGAGAGAACCAATGAAATAATAAGAACTTCTCCCTAAATCAAGACTTGGTGTGAGATGTACGCATCGTTTTTAACGCGATAGTCATGCGATTACTCCTTTTGATGGTAATCAAATTAGAACGAAGTAATAGGACTCTTAATCACCTCTTTCTTTCATAATTTTAGGAATCCAATGAAACAATAAGAAGGTTTCCATAAATGAAGACTTGTGTGATATCTACGCATCGTTTTGAACGCGATAGTGATGTGATTGCTCCTTATGATGCTAATTTCAACTAGAACGAAGTAATAGATTTCATAATCACCTATATTTTGACAATTTGAGAGAACTAATGAAACATTAAGAAGGTCTCCCTAAATGAAGACTTGTGTGAGATGTACGGATAGTTTTGAAGGCACTAGTGATCGGATTGCTCCTTTTGATGCTAATCAAACTAGAACGAATTCATAGGACTTATAATCACCTGTTTCTTTTACAATTTTAGAGATCCAATGAAACAGTAAGATGGTCTCCCTAAATCAAGACTTGTGTGAGATGTACGCATCATGTTTAACGCGATAGTTATAGGATTGCTCCTTTTGATGCTAATCAAATTATAACGAAGTAATAAGACTCCTAATCACCTCTTTCTTTCATAATTTTAGAGAACCAAAGAAACAATAAGAATGTCTCCTTATATGAAGACTTGTGTGAGATGTACGCATCGTTTTTAACACGATAGTTATGGGATTGTTCTTTTTGATGCCAATCAAACTAGAACGAAGTTATAGGACTTCTAATCACCTCTTTCCTTGACAATTTTAAAGCACCAATGAAACAATAAGAAGGTCTCCCTAAAGGAAGACTTGTGCGAGATGTACGCATGGTTTTGAATGAGATAGTCATGGGTTTCTCGTTTTGACGCTAATCAAGCTAGAACGAAGTAATACAACTTCTAATCACCTCTTTCTTTGTAAATTTCAAACAACCAATTCAACAATATGAAGGTCTCCCTAAATGAAGACTTGTGTGAGATCTACGAATCGTTTTGGACGCGATAGTGATGAGTTTGTTCCTTTTGATGCTAATTTCAACTAGAACGAAGTAATAGGACTCATAATCATCTATATTTTGACTATTCAGAGAACTAATGAAACAATACGAAGGTATCCTTAAAAGAAGACTTGTGTGAGATGTACGAATCGTTTTAAAGGCTATAGTGATGGGATTTATCCTTTTGATGCTAATCAAACTAGAACGAAGTCATAGGACTCATAATCACCTCTTTCTTTGACAATTTGAGAGAACCAATGAAATAAAAAAGAAGTTCTCCCTAAATCAAGACTTGTGTGAGATGTACGCATCATTTTTAACGCTATAGTCATGGGATTACTCCTTTTGATGGTAATCAAATTAGAAAAAAGTAATAGGACTCTTAATCACCTCTTTCTATCATAATTTTAGGAAACCAATGAAACAATAAGAAGGTCTCTATCAATAAAGAATTGTGTGAGATCTACGCATCGTTTTGGACGCGATAGTGATGTGATTGCTCCTTTTGATGCTAATTTCGACTAGAACGAAGTAATAGAATTCATAATCACCTATATTTTGACAATTTGATAGAACTAATGAAACATTAAGACGGTTTCCCTAAATGAAGACTTGTGTGAGATGTACGTATTGTTTTGAAGGCACTAGTGATAGGATTGCTCCTTTTGATGCTAATCAAACTATAATGAATTCATAGGACTTATAATCACCTCTTTTTTTGACAATTTGAGAGATCCAATGAAACAGTAAGAAGGTCTCTCTAAATCAAGACTTGTGTGAGATGTATGCATCATTTTTAACGCGATAGTCATAGGATTGCTCCTTTTGATGCTAATCAAATTAGAACGAAGTAATAAAACTCCTAATCACATCCTTCTTTCACAATTTTAGAGAACCAAAGAAACAATAAGAAGGTCTCCTTAAATGAAGACTTGTGTGAGATGTACGCATCGTTTTTAACGCGATAGTCATGGGTTTGCTCCTTTTGATGCTAATCAAACTAGAACGAATTCATAGGACTTATAATCACCTCTTTCTTGGACAATTTGAGAGATCCAATGAAACAGTAAGAAGGTCTTCCTAAATCAAGACTTGTGTGAGATGTACGCATCATTTTTAACGCGATAGTCATAGGATTGCTCCTTTTGATGGTAATCAAATTAGAACGAAGTAATAAGACTCCTAATCACCTCTTTTTTTCACAATTTTAGGGAACCAAAGAAACAATAAGAAGGTCTCCTTAAATGAAGACTTGTGTGAGATGTACGCATCGTTTTTAACGCGATAGTCATGTGATTGTTTCTTTTGATGCTAATCAAACTAGAACGAAGTTATAGGGCTTCTAATCATCTCTTTCCTTGTCAATTTTAAAGCACCAACGAAACAATAAGATGGTCTCCCTAAATGAAGACTTGTGCGAGATGTACGCATGGTTTTGAACGAGATAGTATGGGTTTCTCGTTTTGACGCTAATAAAGCTAGAACGAAGTAATACAACTTCTAATCACCTCTTTCTTTGTAAATTTGAAACAACCAATTCAACAATATGAAGGTCTCCCTAAATGAAGACTTGTGTGAGATACGAATCGTTTTGGAGGCGATAGTGATGGGTTTGTTCCTTTTGATTATAATTTCAACTAGAACGAAGTAATAGAACTCATAATCATCTATATTTTGACAAGTCAGAGAACTAATGAAAAAAGACGAAGGTATCCTTAAATGAAGACTTGTGTGAGATGTACGAATCGTTTTGAAGGCTATAGTGATAGGATTGATCCTTTTGATGCTAATCAAACTAGAACGAAGTCATAGGACTCATAATCACCTCTTTCTTTGACAATTTGAGAGAACCAATGAAATAATAAGAAGTTCTCCCTAAATCAAGACTTGGTGTGAGATGTACGCATCGTTTTTAACGCGATAGTCATGGGATTACTCCTTTTGATGGTAATCAAATTAGAACGAAGTAATAGGACTCTTAATCACCTTTTCTTTCATAATTTTAGGAAACCAATGAAACAATAAGAAGGTCTCCATAAATAAAGACTTGTGTGAGATCTACGCATCGTTTTGGACGCGATAGTGATGTGATTGCTCCTTTTGATGCTAATTTCAACTAGAACGAAGTAATAGAATTCATAATCACCTATATTTTGACAATTTGAGAGAACTAATGAAACATTAAGAACGTCTCCCTAAATGAAGACTTGTGTGAGATGTACGGATTGTGTTGAAGGCACTAGTGATAAGATTGCTCCTTTTGATGCTAATCAAACTAGAACGAATTCATAGGACATATAATCACCTCTTTCTTCGACAATTTGAGATATCCAACGAAACGGTAAGAAGGTCTCCTTAAATCAAGACTTGTGTACGCAACGTTTTTAACGCGATAGTCATAGGATTGCTCCTTTTGATGCTAATCAAATTAGAACGAAGTAATAGGACTCCTAATCACCACCTTCTTTCACAATTTTAGAGAACCAAAGAAACAATAAGAAGGTCTCCTTAAATGAAGACTTGTGTGAGATGTACGCATCTTTTTTAACGCGATAGTCATGGGTTTGCTCCTTTTGACGCTAATCAAACTAGAACGAATTCATAGGACTTATAATCACCTCTTTCTTGGACAATTTGAGAGATCCAATGAAACAGTAAGGTCTTCCTAAATCAAGACATGTGTGAGATGTACGCATCATTTTTAACGCGATAGTCATAGGATTGCTCCTTTTGATGGTAATCAAATTAGAACGAAGTAATAAGACTCCTAATCACCTCTTTCTTTGTAAATTTGAAACAACCAATTCAACAATATGAAAGTCTCCCTAAATGAAGACTTGTGGGAGATCTACGAATCGTTTTGGACGCGATAGTGATGTGATTGCTCCTTTTGACGCTAATTTCTACTAGAACGAAGTAATAGAATTCATAATCACCTATATTTTGACAATTTGATAGAACTAATGAAACATTAAGAAGGTCTCCCTAAATGAAGACTTGTGTGAGATGTACGGATTGTTTTGAACGCGATAGTGATGTGATTGCTCCTTTTGACGCTAATTTCTACTAGAACGAAGTAATAGAATTCATAATCACCTATATTTTGACAATTTGATAGAACTAATGAAACATTAAGAAGGTCTCCCTAAATGAAGACTTGTGTGAGATGTACGGATTGTTTTGAAGCCACTAGTGACAGAATTGCTCCTTTTGATGTAAATCAAACTAGAACGAATTCATAGGACTTATAATCACCTCTTTCTTTTACAATTTGAGAGATCCAATGAAACTGTAAGAAGGTCTCCCTAAATCAAGACTTGTGTGAGATGTACGCATCCTTTTTAACGCGATAGTCATAGGATTTCTCCTTTGGATGCTAATCAAATTAGAACAAAGTAATAAGACTCCTAATCACCTCTTTCTTTCACAATTTTAGAGAACCAAAGAAACAATAAGAATGTCTCCTTAAATGAAGACTTGTGTGAGATGTACGCATCGTTTTTAACGCGATAGTCATGGGATTGCTCTTTTTGATGCTAATCAAACTAGAACGAAGTTATAGGACTTCTAATCACCACTTTCCTTGACAATTTTAAAGCACCAATGAAACAATAAGAAGGTCTCCATAAATGAAGACTTGTGCGAGATGTACGCATGGTTTTGAACGAGATAGTCATGGGTTTCTCGTTTTGACGCTAATCAAGCTAGAACGAAGTAATAGAACTTCTAATCACCTCTTTCTTTGTAAATTTGAAACAACCAATTCAACAATATGAAGGTCTCCCTAAATGAAGACTTGTGTGAGATCTACGAATCGTTTTGGACGCGATAGTGATGAGTTTGCTCCTTTTGATGCTAATTTCAACTAGAACGAAGTAATAGGACTCATAATCATCTATATTTTGACAATTCAGAGAACTAATGAAACAATACGAAGGTATCCTTAAATGAAGACTTGTGTGAGATGTACGAATCGTTTTGAAGGCTATAGTGATGGGATTTATCCATTTGATGCTAATCAAACTACAACGAAGTTATAGGACTAATAATCACCTTTTCTTTGACAATTTGAGAGAACCAATGAAATAATAAGAACTTCTCCCTAAATCAAGACTTGGTGTGAGATGTACGCATCGTTTTTAACGCGATAGTCATGCGATTACTCCTTTTGATGGTAATCAAATTAGAACGAAGTAATAGGACTTTTAATCACCTCTTTCTTTCATAATTTTATAAATCCAATGAAACAATAAGGAGGTTTCCATAAATGAAGACTTGTGTGAGATCTACGCATCGTTCTAAACGCGACAGTGATGTGATTGCTCCTTTTGACGCTAATTTCAACTAGAACGAAGTAATAGAATTCATAATCACCTATATTTTGACAATTTGATAGAACTAATGAAACATTAAGAAGGTCTCCCTAAATGAAGACTTGTGTGAGATGTACGGATTGTTTTGAAGGCACTAGTGATAGGATTGCTCCTTTTGATGCAAATCAAACTAGAACGAATTCATAAGACTTATAATCACCTCTTTCTTTTATAATTTGAGAGATCCAATGAAACAATAAGAAGGTCTCCCTAAATCAAGACTTGTGTGAGATGTACGCATCCTTTTTAACGCGATAGTTATAGGATTTCTCCTTTGGATGCTAATCAAATTAGAACGATGTAATAAGACTCTTAATCACCACTTTCTTTCACAATTTTAGAGAACCAAAGAAACAATAAGAATGTCTCCTTAAATGAAGACTTGTGTGAGATGTACGCATCGTTTTTAACGCGATAGTCATGGGATTGCTCTTTTTGATGCTAATCAAACTAGAACGAAGTTATAGGACTTCTAATCACCTCTTTCCTTGACAATTTTAAAGCACCAATGAAACAATAAGAAGGTCTCCATAAATGAAGACTTGTGCGAGATGTACGCATGGTTTTGAATGAGATAGTCATGGGTTTCTCGTTTTGACGCTAATCAAGCTAGAACGAAGTAATACAACTTCCAATCACCTCTTTCTTTGTAAATTTGAAACAACCAATTCAACAATATGAAGGTCTCCCTAAATGAAGACTTGTGTCAGATCTACGAATCGTTTTGGACGCGATAGTGATGGGTTTGCTCCTTTTGATGCTAATTTCAACTAGAACGAAGTAATAGGACTCATAATCATCTATATTTTGACAATTCAGAGAACTAATGAAACAATACGAAGGTATCCGTAAATGAAGACTTGTGTGAGATGTACGAATCGTTTTGAAGGCTATAGTGATGGGATTTATCCATTTGATGCTAATCAAACTAGAACGAAGTCATAGGACTAATAATCACCTCTTTCTTTGACAATTTGAGAGAACCAATGAAATAATAAGAACTTCTCCCTAAATCAAGACTTGGTGTGAGATGTACGCATCGTTTTTAACGCGATAGTCATGCGATTACTCCTTTTGATGGTAATCAAATTAGAACGAAGTAATAGGACTCTTAATCACCTCTTTCTTTCATAATTTTACGAATCCAATGAAACAATAAGGAGGTTTCCATAAATGAAGACTTGTGTGAGATCTACGCATCGTTTTGAACGCGACAGTGATGTGATTGCTCCTTTTGATGCTAATTTCAACTAGAACGAAGTAATAGAATTCATAATCACCTATATTTTGACAATTTGATAGAACTAATGAAACATTAAGAAGGTCTCCCTAAATGAAGACTTGTGTGAGATGTACGGATTGTTTTGAAGGCACTAGTGATAGGATTGCTCCTTTTGATGCAAATAAAACTAGAACGAATTCATAGGACTTATAATCACCTCTTTCTTTTATAATTTGAGAGATCCAATGAAACAGTAAGAAGGTCTCCCTAAATCAAGACTTGTGTGAGATGTACGCATCCTTTTTAACGCGATAGTTATGGGATTGCTCCTTTTAATGCTAATCAAATTAGAAAGAAGTAATAAGACTCTTTATCACCTCTTTCTTTCACAATTTTAGAGAACCAAAGAAACAATAAGAAGGTCTCCTTAAATGAAGACTTGTGTGAGATGTACGCATCGTTTTTAAGGCGATAGTCATGGGATTGTCCTTTTGATGCTAATCAAACTAGAACGAAGTTATAGGACTTCTAATCACCTCTTTCCTTGACAATTTTAAAGCACCAATGAAACAATAAGAAGGTCTCCATAAATGAAGACTTGTGCGAGATGTACGCAAGGTTTTGAACGAGATAGTCATGGGTTTCTCGTTTTGACGCTAATCAAACTAGAACGAAGTAATACAACTTCTACTCACCTCTTTCTTTGTAAATTTGAAACAACCAATTCAACAATATGAAGGTCTCCCTAAATGAAGACTTGTGTGAGATCTACGAATCGTTTTGGACGCGATAGTGATGAGTTTGCTCCTTTTGATGCTAATTTCAACTAGAACGAAGGAATAGGACTCATAATAATCTATATTTTGACAATTCAGAGAACTAATGAAACAATACGAAGGTATCGTTAAATGAAGACTTGTGTGAGATGTACGAATCGTTTTGAAGGGTATAGTGATGGGATTTATCCTTTTGATGCGAATCAAACTAGAACGAAGTCATAGGACTCATAATCACCTCTTTCTTTGACAATTTAAGAGAACCAATGAAATAAAAAGAAGTTCTCCCTAAATCAAGACTTGGTGTGAGATGTACGCATCATTTTTAACGCGATAGTCATGTGATTACTCCTTTTGATGGTAATCAAATTAGAACGAAGTAATAGGACTCTTAATCACCTCTTTCTTTCATAATTTTAGGAAACTAATGAAACAATAAGAAGGTCTCCATAAATAAAGACTTGTGTGAGATCTACGCATCGTTTTGGACGCGATAGCGATGTGATTGCTCCTTTTGATGCTAATTTCAACTAGAACGAAGTAATAGAATTCATAATCACCTATATTTTGATAATTTGAGAGAACTAATGATACATTAAGAAGGTCTCCCTAAATGATGACTTGTGTGAGATGTACGGATTGTTTTGAAGGCACTAGTGATAGGATTGCTCCTTTTGATGCTAATCAAACTAGAACGAATCATAGGACTTATAATCACCTCTTTCTTTGACAATTTGAGAGATTCAATTAAACGGTAAGAAGGTCTCCCTAAATCAAGACTTGTGTGAGATGTACGCATCGTTTTTAACGTGATAGTCATAGTATTGCTCCATTTGATGCTAATCAAATTAGAACGAAGTAATAAGACTCCTAATCACCACCTTCTTTCACAATTTTAGAGAACCAAAGAAACAATAAGAAGGTCTCCTTAAATGAAGACTTGTGTGAGATGTACGCATCGTTTTTAAGGCGATAGTCATGGGATTGTCCTTTTGATGCTAATCAAACTAGAACGAAGTTATAGGACTTCTAATCACCTCTTTCCTTGACAATTTTAAAGCACCAATGAAACAATAAGAAGGTCTCCATAAATGAAGACTTGTGCGAGATGTACGCAAGGTTTTGAACGAGATAGTCATGGGTTTCTCGTTTTGACGCTAATCAAACTAGAACGAAGTAATACAACTTCTACTCACCTCTTTCTTTGTAAATTTGAAACAACCAATTCAACAATATGAAGGTCTCCCTAAATGAAGACTTGTGTGAGATCTACGAATCGTTTTGGACGCGATAGTGATGAGTTTGCTCCTTTTGATGCTAATTTCAACTAGAACGAAGGAATAGGACTCATAATAATCTATATTTTGACAATTCAGAGAACTAATGAAACAATACGAAGGTATCGTTAAATGAAGACTTGTGTGAGATGTACGAATCGTTTTGAAGGGTATAGTGATGGGATTTATCCTTTTGATGCGAATCAAACTAGAACGAAGTCATAGGACTCATAATCACCTCTTTCTTTGACAATTTAAGAGAACCAATGAAATAAAAAGAAGTTCTCCCTAAATCAAGACTTGGTGTGAGATGTACGCATCATTTTTAACGCGATAGTCATGTGATTACTCCTTTTGATGGTAATCAAATTAGAACGAAGTAATAGGACTCTTAATCACCTCTTTCTTTCATAATTTTAGGAAACTAATGAAACAATAAGAAGGTCTCCATAAATAAAGACTTGTGTGAGATCTACGCATCGTTTTGGACGCGATAGCGATGTGATTGCTCCTTTTGATGCTAATTTCAACTAGAACGAAGTAATAGAATTCATAATCACCTATATTTTGATAATTTGAGAGAACTAATGATACATTAAGAAGGTCTCCCTAAATGATGACTTGTGTGAGATGTACGGATTGTTTTGAAGGCACTAGTGATAGGATTGCTCCTTTTGATGCTAATCAAACTAGAACGAAATCATAGGACTTATAATCACCTCTTTCTTTGACAATTTGAGAGATTCAATTAAACGGTAAGAAGGTCTCCCTAAATCAAGACTTGTGTGAGATGTACGCATCGTTTTTAACGTGATAGTCATAGTATTGCTCCATTTGATGCTAATCAAATTAGAACGAAGTAATAAGACTCCTAATCACCACCTTCTTTCACAATTTTAGAGAACCAAAGAAACAATAAGAAGGTCTCCTTAAATGAAGACTTGTGTGAGATGTACGCATCGTTTTAAGGCGATAGTCATGGGATTGTCCTTTTGATGCTAATCAAACTAGAACGAAGTTATAGGACTTCTAATCACCTCTTTCCTTGACAATTTTAAAGCACCAATGAAACAATAAGAAGGTCTCCATAAATGAAGACTTGTGCGAGATGTACGCAAGGTTTTGAACGAGATAGTCATGGGTTTCTCGTTTTGACGCTAATCAAACTAGAACGAAGTAATACAACTTCTACTCACCTCTTTCTTTGTAAATTTGAAACAACCAATTCAACAATATGAAGGTCTCCCTAAATGAAGACTTGTGTGAGATCTACGAATCGTTTTGGACGCGATAGTGATGAGTTTGCTCCTTTTGATGCTAATTTCAACTAGAACGAAGGAATAGGACTCATAATAATCTATATTTTGACAATTCAGAGAACTAATGAAACAATACGAAGGTATCGTTAAATGAAGACTTGTGTGAGATGTACGAATCGTTTTGAAGGGTATAGTGATGGGATTTATCCTTTTGATGCGAATCAAACTAGAACGAAGTCATAGGACTCATAATCACCTCTTTCTTTGACAATTTAAGAGAACCAATGAAATAAAAAGAAGTTCTCCCTAAATCAAGACTTGGTGTGAGATGTACGCATCATTTTTAACGCGATAGTCATGTGATTACTCCTTTTGATGGTAATCAAATTAGAACGAAGTAATAGGACTCTTAATCACCTCTTTCTTTCATAATTTTAGGAAACTAATGAAACAATAAGAAGGTCTCCATAAATAAAGACTTGTGTGAGATCTACGCATCGTTTTGGACGCGATAGCGATGTGATTGCTCCTTTTGATGCTAATTTCAACTAGAACGAAGTAATAGAATTCATAATCACCTATATTTTGATAATTTGAGAGAACTAATGATACATTAAGAAGGTCTCCCTAAATGATGACTTGTGTGAGATGTACGGATTGTTTTGAAGGCACTAGTGATAGGATTGCTCCTTTTGATGCTAATCAAACTAGAACGAAATCATAGGACTTATAATCACCTCTTTCTTTGACAATTTGAGAGATCCAATTAAACGGTAAGAAGGTCTCCCTAAATCAAGACTTGTGTGAGATGTACGCATCGTTTTTAACGTGATAGTCATAGTATTGCTCCATTTGATGCTAATCAAATTAGAACGAAGTAATAAGACTCCTAATCACCACCTTCTTTCACAATTTTAGAGAACCAAAGAAACAATAAGAAGGTCTCCTTAAATGAAGACTTGTGTGAGATGTACGCATCGTTTTTAACTCGATAGTCATGGGATTGCTCCTTTTGATGCTAATCAAACTAGAACGAAGTTATAGGACTTCTAATCACCTCTTTCCTTGACAATTTTAAAGCACCAATGAAACAATAAGAAGGTCTCCATAAATGAAGACTTGTGCGAGATGTACGCATGGTTTTGAACGAGATAGTCATGGGTTTCTCGTTTTGACGCTAATCAAGCTAGAACGAAGTAATAGGACTTCTAATCACCTCTTTCTTTGTAAATTTGAAACAACCAATTCAACAATATGAAGGTCTCCCTAAATGAAGACTTGTGTGAGATCTACGAATCGTTTTGGACGCGATAGTGATGAGTTTGCTCCTTTTGATGCTAATTTCAACTAGAACGAAGTAATAGGACTCATAATCATCTATATTTTGACAATTCAGAGAACTAATGAAACAATACGAAGGTATCCTTAAATGAAGACTTGTGTGAGATGTACGAATCGTTTTGAAGGCTATAGTGATGGGATTTATCCATTTGATGCTAATCAAACTACAACGAAGTTATAGGACTAATAATCACATTTTCTTTGACAATTTGAGAGAACCAATGAAATAATAAGAACTTCTCCCTAAATCAAGACTTGGTGTGAGATGTACGCATCGTTTTTAACGCGATAGTCATGCGATTACTCCTTTTGATGGTAATCAAATTAGAACGAAGTAATAGGACTTTTAATCACCTCTTTCTTTCATAATTTTATAAATCCAATGAAACAATAAGGAGGTTTCCATAAATGAAGACTTGTGTGAGATCTACGCATCGTTCTGAACGCGACAGTGATGTGATTGCTCCTTTTGATGCTAATTTCAACTAGAACGAAGTAATAGAATTCATAATCACCTATATTTTGACAATTTGATAGAACTAATGAAACATTAAGAAGGTCTCCCTAAATGAAGACTTGTGTGAGATGTACGGATTGTTTTGAAGGCACTAGTGATAGGATTGCTCCTTTTGATGCAAATCAAACTAGAACGAATTCATAAGACTTATAATCACCTCTTTCTTTTATAATTTGAGAGATCCAATGAAACAATAAGAAGGTCTCCCTAAATCAAGACTTGTGTGAGATGTACGCATCCTTTTTAACGCGATAGTTATAGGATTTCTCCTTTGGATGCTAATCAAATTAGAACGATGTAATAAGACTCTTAATCACCACTTTCTTTCACAATTTTAGAGAACCAAAGAAACAATAAGAAGGTCTCCTTAAATGAAGACTTGTGTGAGATGTACGCATCGTTTTTAACGCGATAGTCATGGGATTGCTCTTTTGATGCTAATCAAACTAGAACGAAGTTATAGGACTTCTAATCACCCCTTTCCTTGATAATTTTAAAGCACCAATGAAACAATAAGAAGGTCTCCATAAATGAAGACTTGTGCGAGATGTACGCATGGTTTTGAATGAGATAGTCATGGGTTTCTCGTTTTGACGCTAATCAAGCTAGAACGAAGTAATACAACTTCTAATCACCTCTTTCTTTGTAAATTTGAAACAACCAATTCAACAATATGAAGGTCTCCCTAAATGAAGACTTGTGTGAGATCTACGAATCGTTTTGGACGCGATAGTGATGAGTTTGCTCCTTTTGATGCTAATTTCAACTAGAACGAAGTAATAGGACTCATAATCATCTATATTTTGACAATTCAGAGAACTAATGAAACAATACGAAGGTATCCTTAAATGAAGACTTGTGTGAGATGTACGAATCGTTTGAAGGCTATAGTGATGGGATTTATCCATTTGATGCTAATCAAACTACAACGAAGTTATAGGACTAATAATCACCTTTTCTTTGACAATTTGAGAGAACCAATGAAATAATAAGAACTTCTCCCTAAATCAAGACTTGGTGTGAGATGTACGCATCGTTTTTAACGCGATAGTCATGCGATTACTCCTTTTGATGGTAATCAAATTAGAACGAAGTAATAGGACTTTTAATCACCTCTTTCTTTCATAATTTTATAAATCCAATGAAACAATAAGGAGGTTTCCATAAATGAAGACTTGTGTGAGATCTACGCATCGTTTTGGACGCGACAGCGATGTGATTGCTCCTTTTGATGCTAATTTCAACTAGAACGAAGTAATAGAATTCATAATCACCTATATTTTGACAATTTGATAGAACTAATGAAACATTAAGAAGGTCTCCCTAAATGAAGACTTGTGTGAGATGTACGGATTGTTTTGAAGGCACTAGTGATAGGATTGCTCCTTTTGATGCAAATCAAACTAGAACGAATTCGTAAGACTTATAATCACCTCTTTCTTTTATAATTTGAGAGATCCAATGAAACAATAAGAAGGTCTCCCTAAATAAAGACTTGTGTGAGATGTACGCATCCTTTTTAACGCGATAGTTATAGGATTTCTCCTTTGGATGCTAATCAAATTAGAACGATGTAATAAGACTCTTAATCACCACTTTCTTTCACAATTTTAGAGAACCAAAGAAACAATAAGAAGGTCTCCTTAAATGAAGACTTGTGTGAGATGTACGCATCGTTTTTAACGCGATAGTCATGGGATTGCTCTTTTGATGCTAATCAAACTAGAACGAAGTTATAGGACTTCTAATCACCTCTTTCCTTGACAATTTTAAAGCACCAATGAAACAATAAGAAGGTCTCCATAAATGAAGACTTGTGCGAGATGTACGCATGGTTTTGAATGAGATAGTCATGGGTTTCTCGTTTTGACGCTAATCAAGCTAGAACGAAGTAATACAACTTCCAATCACCTCTTTCTTTGTAAATTTGAAACAACCAATTCAACAATATGAAGGTCTCCCTAAATGAAGACTTGTGTGAGATCTACGAATCGTTTTGGACGCGATAGTGATGGGTTTGCTCCTTTTGATGCTAATTTCAACTAGAACGAAGTAATAGGACTCATAATCATCTATATTTTGACAATTCAGAGAACTAATGAAACAATACGAAGGTATCCTTAAATGAAGACTTGTGTGAGATGTACGAATCGTTTTGAAGGCTATAGTGATGGGATTTATCCATTTGATGCTAATCAAACTAGAACGAAGTCATAGGACTAATAATCACCTCTTTCTTTGACAATTTGAGAGAACCAATGAAATAATAAGAACTTCTCCCTAAATCAAGACTTGGTGTGAGATGTACGCATCGTTTTTAACGCGATAGTCATGCGATTACTCCTTTTGATGGTAATCAAATTAGAACGAAGTAATAGGACTCTTAATCACCTCTTTCTTTCATAATTTTACGAATCCAATGAAACAATAAGGAGGTTTCCATAAATGAAGACTTGTGTGAGATCTACGCATCGTTTTGGACGCGATAGCGATGTGATTGCTCCTTTTGATGCTAATTTCAACTAGAACGAAGTAATAGAATTCATAATCACCTATATTTTGACAATTTGATAGAACTAATGAAACATTAAGAAGGTCTCCCTAAATGAAGACTTGTGTGAGATGTACGGATTGTTTTGAAGGCACTAGTGATAGGATTGCTCCTTTTGATGCAAATAAAACTAGAACGAATTCATAGGACTTATAATCACCTCTTTCTTTTATAATTTGAGAGATCCAATGAAACAGTAAGAAGGTCTCCCTAAATCAAGACTTGTGTGAGATGTACGCATCCTTTTTAACGCGATAGTTATAGGATTGCTCCTTTTGATGCTAATCAAATTAGAAAGAAGTAATAAGACTCTTATCACCTCTTTCTTTCATAATTTTTGAGAACCAAAGAAACAATAAGAAGGTCTCCTTAAATGAAGACTTGTGTGAGATGTACGCATCGTTTTTAAGGCGATAGTCATGGGATTGTCCTTTTGATGCTAATCAAACTAGAACGAAGTTATAGGACTTCTAATCACCTCTTTCCTTGACAATTTTAAAGCACCAATGAAACAATAAGAAGGTCTCCATAAATGAAGACTTGTGCGAGATGTACGCAATGGTTTTGAACGAGATAGTCATGGGTTTCTCGTTTTGACGCTAATCAAACTAGAACGAAGTAATACAACTTCTACTCACCTCTTTCTTTGTAAATTTGAAACAACCAATTCAACAATATGAAGGTCTCCCTAAATGAAGACTTGTGTGAGATCTACGAATCGTTTTGGACGCGATAGTGATGAGTTTGCTCCTTTTGATGCTAATTTCAACTAGAACGAAGGAATAGGACTCATAATAATCTATATTTTGACAATTCAGAGAACTAATGAAACAATACGAAGGTATCATTAAATGAAGACTTGTGTGAGATGTACGAATCGTTTTGAAGGGCTATAGTGATGGGATTTATCCTTTTGATGCGAATCAAACTAGAACGAAGTCATAGGACTCATAATCACCTCTTTCTTTGACAATTTAAGAGAACCAATGAAATAAAAAGAAGTTCTCCCTAAATCAAGACTTGGTGTGAGATGTACGCATCATTTTTAACGCGATAGTCATGGGATTACTCCTTTTGATGGTAATCAAATTAGAACGAAGTAATAGGACTCTTAATCACCTCTTTCTTTCATAATTTTAGGAAACTAATGAAACAATAAGAAGGTCTCCATAAATAAAGACTTGTGTGAGATCTACGCATCGTTTTGGACGCGATAGCGATGTGATTGCTCCTTTTGATGCTAATTTCAACTAGAACGAAGTAATAGAATTCATAATCACCTATATTTTGACAATTTGATAGAACTAATGATACATTAAGAAGGTCTCCCTAAATGAAGACTTGTGTGAGATGTACGGATTGTTTTGAAGGCACTAGTGATAGGATTGCTCCTTTTGATGCTAATCAAACTAGAACGAAGTTATAGGACTTCTAATCACCTCTTTCCTTGACAATTTTAAAGCACCAATGAAACAATAAGAAGGTCTCCATAAATGAAGACTTGTGCGAGATGTACGCAAGGTTTTGAACGAAATAGTCATGGGTTTCTCGTTTTGACGCTAATCAAGCTAGAACGAAGTAATACAACTTCTAATCACCTCTTTCTTTGTAAATTTGAAACAACCAATTCAACAATATGAAGGTCTCCCTAAATCAAGACTTGTGTGAGATCTACGAATCGTTTTGGACGCGATAGTGATGGGTTTGCTCCTTTTGATGCTAATTTCAACTAGAACGAAGTAATAGGACTCATAATCATCTATATTTTGACAATTCAGAGAACTAATGAAACAATACGAAGGTATCCTTAAATGAAGACTTGTGTGAGATGTACGAATCGTTTTGAAGGCTATAGTGATGGGATTTATCCTTTTGATGCGATCAAACAAGATTGAAGTCCTAGGACTCATAATCACCTCTTTCTTTGACAATTTGAGAGAACCAATGAAATAATAAGAAGTTCTCCCTAAATCAAGACTTGGTGTGAGATGTACGCATCGTTTTTAACGCGATAGTCATGGGATTACTCCTTTTGATGGTAATCAAGTTAGAACGAAGTAATAGGACTCTTAATCACCTCTTTCTTTCATAATTTTAGGAAACTAATGAAACAATAAGAAGGTCTCCATAAATAAAGACTTGTGTGAGATCTACGCATCGTTTTGGACGCGATAGCGATGTGATTGCTCCTTTTGATGCTAATTTCAACTAGAACGAAGTAATAGAATTCATAATCACCTATATTTTGATAATTTGATAGAACTAATGATACATTAAGAAGGTCTCCCTAAATGAAGACTTGTGTGAGATGTACGGATTGTTTTGAAGGCACTAGTGATAGGATTGCTCCTTTTGATGCAAATCAAACTAGAACGAATTCATAGGACTTATAATCACCTCTTTCTTTGACAATTTGAGAGATCCAATGAAACAGTAAGAAGGTCTCCCTAAATCAAGACTTGTGTGAGATGTACGCATCGTTTTTAACGCGATAGTCATAGGATTGCTCCTTTGATGCTAATCAAATTAGAACGAAGTAATAAGACTCCTAATCACCTACTTTCTTTCACAATTTTAGAGAACCAAAGAAACAATAAGAAGGTCTCCTTAAATGAAGACTTGAGTGAGATGTACGCATCGTTTTTAACGCGATAGTCATGGGATTGCTCCTTTTGATGCTAATCAAACTAGAACGAAGTTATAGGACTTCTAATCACCTCTTTCCTTGACAATTTTAAAGCACCAATGAAACAATAAGAAGGTCTCCATAAATGAAGACTTGTGCGAGATGTACGCATGGTTTTGAATGAGATAGTCATGGGTTTCTCGTTTTGACGCTAATCAAGCTAGAACGAAGTAATACAACTTCTAATCACCTCTTTCTTTGTAAATTTGAAACAACCAATTCAACAATATGAAGGTCTCCCTAAATGAAGACTTGTGTGAGATCTACGAATCGTTTTGGACGCGATAGTGATGGGTTTGCTCCTTTTGATGCTAATTTCAACTAGAACGAAGTAATAGGACTCATAATCATCTATATTTTGACAATTCAGAGAACTAATGAAACAATACGAAGGTATCCTTAAATGAAGACTTGTGTGAGATGTACGAATCGTTTTGAAGGCTATAGTGATGGGATTTATCCATTTGATGCTAATCAAACTAGAACGAAGTCATAGGACTAATAATCACCTCTTTCTTTGACAATTTGAGAGAACCAATGAAATAATAAGAAGTTCTCCCTAAATCAAGACTTGGTGTGAGATGTACGCATCGTTTTTAACGCGATAGTCATGAGATTACTCCTTTTGATGGTAATCAAGTTAGAACGAAGTAATAGGACTCTTAATCACCTCTTTCTTTCATAATTTTACGAATCAATGAAACAATAAGGAGGTTCCATAAATGAAGACTTGTGTGAGATCTACGCATCGTTTTGACGCGATAGTGATGTGATTGCTCCTTTTGATGCTAATTTCAACTAGAACGAAGTAATAGAATTCATAATCACCTATATTTTGACAATTTGATAGAACTAATGAAACATTAAGAAGGTCTCCCTAAATGAAGACTTGTGTGAGATGTACGGATTGTTTTGAAGGCACTAGTGATAGGATTGCTCCTTTTGATGCAAATAAAACTAGAACGAATTCATAGGACTTATAATCACCTCTTTCTTTTATAATTTGAGAGATCCAATGAAACAGTAAGAAGGTCTCCCTAAATCAAGACTTGTGTGAGATGTACGCATCCTTTTTAACGCGATAGTTATAGGATTGCTCCTTTTGATGCTAATCAAATTAGAACGAAGTAATAAGACTCTTAATCACCTCTTTCTTTAACATTTTTAGAGAACCAAAGAAACAATAAGAAGGTCTCCTTAAATGAAGACTTGTGTGAGATGTACGCATCGTTTTTAACGCGATAGTCATGGGATTGCTCCTTTTGATGCTAATCAAACTAGAACGAAGTTATAGGACTTCTAATCACCTCTTTCCTTGACAATTTTAAAGCACCAATGAAACAATAAGAAGGTCTCCATAAATGAAGACTTGTGCGAGACTGTACGCAATGGTTTTGAACGAGATAGTCATGGGTTTCTCGTTTTGACGCTAATCAAGCTAGAACGAAGTAATACAACTTCTAATCACCTCTTTCTTTGTAAATTTGAAACAACCAATTCAACAATATGAAGGTCTCCCTAAATGAAGACTTGTGTGAGATCTACGAATCGTTTTGGACGCGATAGTGATGGGTTTGCTCCTTTTGATGCTAATTTCAACTAGAACGAAGTAATAGGACTCATAATCATCTATATTTTGACAATTCAGAGAACTAATGAAACAATACGAAGGTATCCTTAAATGAAGACTTGTGTGAGATGTACGAATCGTTTTGAAAGCTATAGTGATGGGATTTATCCTTTTGATGCGAATCAAACTAGAACGAAGTCATAGGACTCATAATCACCTCTTTCTTTGACAATTTAAGAGAACCAATGAAATAAAAAGAAGTTCTCCCTAAATCAAGACTTGGTGTGAGATGTACGCATCATTTTTAACGCGATAGTCATGGGATTACTCCTTTTGATGGTAATCAAATTAGAACGAAGTAATAGGACTCTTAATCACCTCTTTCTTTCATAATTTTAGGAAACTAATGAAACAATAAGAAGGTCTCCATAAATAAAGACTTGTGTGAGATCTACGCATCGTTTTGGACGCGATAGCGATGTGATTACTCCTTTTGATGCTAATTTCAACTAGAACGAAGTAATAGAATTCATAATCACCTATATTTTGACAATTTGAGAGAACTAATGATACATTAAGAAGGTCTCCCTAAATGAAGACTTGTGTGAGATGTACGGATTGTTTTGAAGGCACTAGTGATAGGATTGCTCCTTTTGATGCTAATCAAACTAGAACGAAATCATAGGACTTATAATCACCTCTTTCTTTGACAATTTGAGAGATCCAATTAAACGGTAAGAAGGTCTCCCTAAATCAAGACTTGTGTGAGATGTACGCATCGTTTTTAACGTGATAGTCATAGTATTGCTCCATTTGATGCTAATCAAATTAGAACGAAGTAATAAGACTCCTAATCACCTCTTCTTTCACAATTTTAGAGAACCAAAGAAACAATAAGAAGGTCTCCTTAAATGAAGACTTGTGTGAGATGTACGCATCGTTTTTAACTCGATAGTCATGGGATTGCTCCTTTTGATGCTAATCAAACTAGAACGAAGTTATAGGACTTCTAATCACCATCTTTCCTTGACAATTTTAAAGCACCAATGAAACAATAAGAAGGTCTCCCTAAATGAAGACTTGTGCGAGATGTACGCATGGTTTTGAACGAGATAGTCATGGGTTTCTCGTTTTGACGCTAATCAAGCTAGAACGAAGTAATACAACTTCTAATCACCTCTTTCTTTGTAAATTTGAAACAACCAATTCAACAATATGAAGGTCTCCCTAAATGAAGACTTGTGTGAGATCTACGAATCGTTTTGGACGCGATAGTGATGGGTTTGCTCCTTTTGATGCTAATTTCAACTAGAACGAAGTAATAGGACTCATAATCATCTATATTTTGACAATTCAGAGAACTAATGAAACAATACGAAGGTATCCTTAAATGAAGACTTGTGTGAGATGTACGAATCGTTTTGAAGGCTATAGTGATGGGATTTATCCTTTTGATGCGATCAAACAAGATCGAAGTCATAGGACTAATAATCACCTCTTTCTTTGACAATTTGAGAGAACCAATGAAATAATAAGAAGTTCTCCCTAAATCAAGACTTGGTGTGAGATGTACGCATCGTTTTTAACGCGATAGTCATGGGATTACTCCTTTTGATGGTAATCAAATTAGAACGAAGTAATAGGACTCTTAATCACCTCTTTCTTTCATAATTTTAGGAAACTAATGAAACAATAAGAAGGTCTCCATAAATAAAGACTTGTGTGAGATCTACGCATCGTTTTGGACGCGATAGTGATGTGATTGCTCCTTTTGATGCTAATTTCAACTAGAACGAAGTAATAGAATTCATAATCACCTATATTTTGACAATTTGAGAGAACTAATGATACATTAAGAAGGTCTCCCTAAATGAAGACTTGTGTGAGATGTACGGATTGTTTTGAAGGCACTAGTGATAGGATTGCTCCTTTTGATGCAAATCAAACTAGAACGAATTCATAAGACTTATAATCACCTCTTTCTTTGATAATTTGAGAGATCCAATGAACAATAAGAAGGTCTCCCTAAATCAAGACTTGTGTGAGATGTACGCATCGTTTTTAACGCGATAGTATAGGATTTCTCCTTTGGATGCTAATCAAATTAGAACGAAGTAATAAGACTCCTAATCACCACTTTCTTTCACAATTTTAGAGAACCAAAGAAACAATAAGAAGGTCTCCTTAAATGAAGACTTGTGTGAGATGTACGCATCGTTTTTAACGCGATAGTCATGGGATTGCTCCTTTTGATGCTAATCAAACTAGAACGAAGTTATAGGACTTCTAATCACCTCTTTCCTTGACAATTTTAAAGCACCAATGAAACAATAAGAAGGTCTCCATAAATGAAGACTTGTGCGAGATGTACGCATGGTTTTGAACGAGATAGTCATGGGTTTCTCGTTTTGACGCTAATCAAGCTAGAACGAAGTAATACAACTTCTAATCACCTCTTTCTTTGTAAATTTGAAACAACCAATTCAACAATATGAAGGTCTCCCTAAATGAAGACTTGTGTGAGATCTACGAATCGTTTTGGACGCGATAGTGATGGGTTTGCTCCTTTTGATGCTAATTTCAACTAGAACGAAGTAATAGGACTCATAATCATCTATATTTTGACAATTCAGAGAACTAATGAAACAATACGAAGGTATCCTTAAATGAAGACTTGTGTGAGATGTACGAATCGTTTTGAAGGCTATAGTGATGGGATTTATCCATTTGATGCGAATCAAACTAGAACGAAGTCATAGGACTCATAATCACCTCTTTCTTTGACAATTTGAGAGAACCAATGAAATAATAAGAAGTTCTCCCTAAATCAAGACTTGGTGTGAGATGTACGCATCGTTTTTAACGCGATAGTCATGGGATTACTCTTTTTGATGGTAATCAAATTAGAACGAAGTAATAGGACTCTTAATCACCTCTTTCTTTCATAATTTTAGGAACCCAATGAAACAATAAGAAGGTCTCCATAAATGAAGACTTTTGTGAGATCTACGCATCGCTTTGGACGCGATAGTGATGTGATTGCTCCTTTTGATGCTAATTTCAACTAGAACGAAGTAATAGAATTCATAATCACCTATATTTTGACAATTTGAGAGAACTAATGAAACATTAAGAAGGTCTCCCTAAATGAAGACTTGTGTGAGATGTACGGATTGTTTTGAAGGCACTAGTGATAGGATTGCTCCTTTTGATGCTAATAAAACTAGAACGAATTCATAGGACTTATAATCACCTCTTTCTTTGATAATTTGAGAGATCCAATGAAACAGTAAGAAGGTCTCCCTAAATCAAGACTTGTGTGAGATGTACGCATCGTTTTTAACGCGATAGTTATAGGATTGCTCTTTTGATGCTAATCAAATTAGAAAGAAGTAATAAGACTCCTTAATCACCTCTTTCTTTCATCAATTTTTAGAGAACCAAAGAAACAATAAGAAGGTCTCCTTAAATGAAGACTTGTGTGAGATGTACGCATCGTTTTTAACGGCGATAGTCATGGGATTGTCCTTTTGATGCTAATCAAACTAGAACGAAGTTATAGGACTCTAATCACCTCTTTCCTTGACAATTTTAAAGCACCAATGAAACAATAAGAAGGTCTCCATAAATGAAGACTTGTGCGAGATGTACGCATGGTTTTGAACGAGATAGTCATGGGTTTCTCGTTTTGACGCTAATCAAGCTAGAACGAAGTAATACAACTTCTAATCACCTCTTTCTTTGTAAATTTGAAACAACCAATTCAACAATATGAAGGTCTCCCTAAATGAAGACTTGTGTGAGATCTACGAATCGTTTTGGACGCGATAGTGATGGTTTGCTCCTTTTGATGCTAATTTCAACTAGAACGAAGTAATAGGACTCATAATCATCTATATTTTGACAATTCAGAGAACTAATGAAACAATACGAAGGTATCCTTAAATGAAGACTTGTGTGAGATGTACGAATCGTTTTGAAGGCTATAGTGATGGGATTTATCCTTTGATGCGAATCAAACTAGAACGAAGTCATAGGACTCATAATCACCTCTTTCTTTGACAATTTAAGAGAACCAATGAAATAATAAGAAGTTCTCCCTAAATCAAGACTTGGTGTGAGATGTACGCGTCGTTTTTAACGCGATAGTCATGGGATTACTCCTTTTGATGGTAATCAAATTAGAACGAAGTAATAGGACTCTTAATCACCTCTTTCTTTCATAATTTTAGGAAACTAATGAAACAATAAGAAGGTCTCCATAAATGAAGACTTGTGTGAGATCTACGCATCGTTTTGGACGCGATAGTGATGTGATTGCTCCTTTTCATGCTAATTTCAACTAGAACGAAGTAATAGAATTCATAATCACCTATATTTTGACAATTTGAGAGAACTAATGAACATTAAGAAGGTCTCCCTAAATGAAGACTTGTGTGAGATGTACGGATTGTTTTGAAGGCACTAGTGATAGGATTGCTCCTTTTGATGCTAATCAAACTAGAACGAATTCATAGGACTTATAATCACCTCTTTCTTTGACAATTTGAGAGATCCAATGAAACAGTAAGAAGGTCTCCCTAAATCAAGACTTGTGTGAGATGTACGCATCGTTTTTAACGCGATAGTCATAGGATTGCTCCTTTTGATGCTAATCAAATTAGAACGAAGTAATAAGACTCCTAATCACCCTCTTTCTTTCACAATTTTAGAGAACCAAAGAAACAATAAGAAGGTCTCCTTAAATGAAGACTTGTGTGAGATGTACGCATCGTTTTTAACGCGATAGTCATGGGATTGCTCCTTTGATGCTAATCAAACTAGAACGAAGTTATAGGACTTCTAATCACCTCTTTCCTTGACAATTTTAAAGCACCAATGAAACAATAAGAAGGTCTCCATAAATGAAGACTTGTGCGAGATGTACGCAATGGTTTTGAACGAGATAGTCATGGGTTTCTCGTTTTGACGCTAATCAAGCTAGAACGAAGTAATACAACTTCTAATCACCTCTTTCTTTGTAAATTTGAAACAACCAATTCAACAATATGAAGGTCTCCCTAAATGAAGACTTGTGTGAGATCTACGAATCGTTTTGGACGCGATAGTGATGGGTTTGCTCCTTTTGATGCTAATTTCAACTAGAACGAAGTAATAGGACTCATAATCATCTATATTTTGACAATTCAGAGAACTAATGAAACAATACGAAGGTATCCTTAAATGAAGACTTGTGTGAGATGTACGAATCGTTTGAAGGCTATAGTGATGGGATTTATCCTTTTGATGCGATCAAACTAGATTGAAGTCCTAGGACTCATAATCACCTCTTTCTTTGACAATTTGAGAGAACCAATGAAATAATAAGAAGTTCTCCCTAAATCAAGACTTGGTGTGAGATGTACGCATCGTTTTTAACGCGATAGTCATGGGATTACTCCTTTTGATGGTAATCAAATTAGAACGAAGTAATAGGACTCTTAATCACCTCTTTCTTTCATAATTTTAGGAAACTAATGAAACAATAAGAAGGTCTCCATAAATGAAGACTTGTGTGAGATCTACGCATCGTTTTGGACGCGATAGCTGATGTGATTGCTCCTTTTCATGCTAATTTCAACTAGAACGAAGTAATAGAATTCATAATCACCTATATTTTGACTAATTGAGAGAACTAATGAACATTAAGAAGGTCTCCCTAAATGAAGACTTGTGTGAGATGTACGGATTGTTTTGAAGGCACTAGTGATAGGATTGCTCCTTTTGATGCTAATCAAACTAGAACGAATTCATAGGACTTATAATCACCTCTTTCTTTGACAATTTGAGAGATCCAATGAAACAGTAAGAAGGTCTCCCTAAATCAAGACTTGTGTGAGATGTACGCATCGTTTTTAACGCGATAGTCATAGGATTGCTCCTTTTGATGCTAATCAAATTAGAACGAAGTAATAAGACTCCTAATCACCTCTTTCTTTCACAATTTTAGAGAACCAAAGAAACAATAAGAAGGTCTCCTTAAATGAAGACTTGTGTGAGATGTACGCATCGTTTTTAACGCGATAGTCATGGGATTGCTCCTTTTGATGCTAATCAAACTAGAACGAAGTTATAGGACTTCTAATCACCTCTTTCCTTGACAATTTTAAAGCACCAATGAAACAATAAGAAGGTCTCCCTAAATGAAGACTTGTGCGAGATGTACGCATGGTTTTGAACGAGATAGTCATGGGTTTCTCGTTTTGACGCTAATCAAGCTAGAACGAAGTAATACAACTTCTAATCACCTCTTTCTTTGTAAATTTGAAACAACCAATTCAACAATATGAAGGTCTCCCTAAATGAAGACTTGTGTGAGATCTACGAATCGTTTTGGACGCGATAGTGATGGGTTTGCTCCTTTTGATGCTAATTTCAACTAGAACGAAGTAATAGGACTCATAATCATCTATATTTTGACAATTCAGAGAACTAATGAAACAATACGAAGGTATCCTTAAATGAAGACTTGTGTGAGATGTACGAATCGTTTTGAAGGCTATAGTGATGGGATTTATCCTTTTGATGCGATCAAACAAGATTGAAGTCCTAGGACTAATAATCACCTCTTTCTTTGACAATTTGAGAGAACCAATGAAATAATAAGAAGTTCTCCCTAAATCAAGACTTGGTGTGAGATGTACGCATCGTTTTTAACGCGATAGTCATGGGATTACTCCTTTTGATGGTAATCAAATTAGAACGAAGTAATAGGACTCTTAATCACCTCTTTCTTTCATAATTTTAGGAAACTAATGAAACAATAAGAAGGTCTCCATAAATGAAGACTTGTGTGAGATCTACGCATCGTTTTGGACGCGATAGTGATGTGATTGCTCCTTTTGATGCTAATTTCAACTAGAACGAAGTAATAGAATTCATAATCACCTATATTTTGACAATTTGAGAGAACTAATGAAACATTAAGAAGGTCTCCCTAAATGAAGACTTGTGTGAGATGTACGGATTGTTTTGAAGGCACTAGTGATAGGATTGCTCCTTTTGATGCTAATCAAACTAGAACGAATTCATAGGACTTATAATCACCTCTTTCTTTGACAATTTGAGAGATCCAATGAAACAGTAAGAAGGTCTCCCTAAATCAAGACTTGTGTGAGATGTACGCATCGTTTTTAACGCGATAGTTATAGGATTGCTCCTTTTGATGCTAATCAAATTAGAACGAAGTAATAAGACTCTAATCACCTCTTTCTTTCACAATTTTAGAGAACCAAAGAAATAATAAGAAGGTCTCCTTAAATGAAGACTTGTGTGAGATGTACGCATCGTTTTTAACGCGATAGTCATGGGATTGCTCCTTTTGATGCTAATCAAACTAGAACGAAGTTATAGGACTTCTAATCACCTCTTTCCTTGACAATTTTAAAGCACCAATGAAACAATAAGAAGGTCTCCCTAAATGAAGACTTGTGCGAGATGTTCGCATGGTTTTGAACGAGATAGTAATGGGTTTCTCGTTTTGACGCTAATCAAGCTAGAACGAAGTAATACAACTTCTAATCACCTCTTTCTTTGTAAATTTGAAACAACCAATTCAACAATATGAAGGTCTCCCTAAATGAAGACTTGTGTGAGATCTACGAATCGTTTTGGACGCGATAGTGATGGGTTTCCTCCTTTTGATGCTAATTTCAACTAGAACGAAGTAATAGGACTCATAATCATATATATTTTGACAATTCAGAGAACTAATGAAACAATACGAAGGTATCCTTAAATGAAGACTTGTGTGAGATGTACGAATCGTTTTGAAGGCTATAGTGATGGGATTTATCCTTTTGATGCCAATCAAACTAGAACGAAGTCATAGGACTCATAATCACCTCTTTCTTTGACAATTTAAAAGAACCAATGAAATAATAAGAAGTTCTCCCTAAATCAAGACTTGGTGAGAGATGTACGCATCGTTTTTTAACGCGATAGTCATGGGATTACTCCTTTTGATGGTAATCAAATTAGAACGAAGTAATAGGACTCTTAATCACCTCTTTCTTTCATAATTTTAGGAAACTAATGAAACAATAAGAAGGTCTCCATAAATGAAGACTTGTGTGAGATCTACGCATCGTTTTGGACGCGATAGTGATGTGATTGCTCCTTTTCATGCTAATTTCAACTAGAACGAAGTAATAGAATTCATAATCACCTATATTTTGACAATTTGAGAGAACTAATGAAACATTAAGAAGGTCTCCCTAAATGAAGACTTGTGTGAGATGTACGGATTGTTTTGAAGGCACTAGTGATAGGATTGCTCCTTTTGATGCTAATCAAACTAGAACGAATTCATAGGACTTATAATCACCTCTTTCTTTGACAATTTGAGAGATCCAATGAAACAGTAAGAAGGTCTCCCTAAATCAAGACTTGTGTGAGATGTACGCATCGTTTTTAACGCGATAGTCATAGGATTGCTCCTTTTGATGCTAATCAAATTAGAACGAAGTAATAAGACTCCTAATCACCTCTTTCTTTCACAATTTTAGAGAACCAAAGAAACAATAAGAAGGTCTCCTTAAATGAAGACTTGTGTGAGATGTACGCATCGTTTTAACGCGATAGTCATGGGATTGCTCCTTTTGATGCTAATCAAACTAGAACGAAGTTATAGGACTTCTAATCACCTCTTTCCTTGACAATTTTAAAGCACCAATGAAACAATAAGAAGGTCTCCCTAAATGAAGACTTGTGCGAGATGTACGCATGGTTTTGAACGAGATAGTCATGGGTTTCTCGTTTTGACGCTAATCAAGCTAGAACGAAGTAATACAACTTCTAATCACCTCTTTCTTTGTAAATTTGAAACAACCAATTCAACAATATGAAGGTCTCCCTAAATGAAGACTTGTGTGAGATCTACGAATCGTTTTGGACGCGATAGTGATGGGTTTGCTCCTTTTGATGCTAATTTCAACTAGAACGAAGTAATAGGACTCATAATCATCTATATTTTGACAATTCAGAGAACTAATGAAACAATACGAAGGTATCCTTAAATGAAGACTTGTGTGAGATGTACGAATCGTTTTGAAGGCTATAGTGATGGGATTTATCCTTTTGATGCGAATCAAACTAGAACGAAGTCATAGGACTCATAATCACCTCTTTCTTTGACAATTTGAGAGAACCAATGAAATAATAAGAAGTTCTCCCTAAATCAAGACTTGGTGTGAGATGTACGCATCGTTTTTAACGCGATAGTCATGGGATTACTCCTTTTGATGGTAATCAAATTAGAACGAAGTAATAGGACTCTTAATCACCTCTTTCTTTCATAATTTTAGGAAACTAATGAAACAATAAGAAGGTCTCCATAAATGAAGACTTGTGTGAGATCTACGCATCGTTTTGGACGCGATAGTGATGTGATTGCTCCTTTTCGATGCTAATTTCAACTAGAACGAAGTAATAGAATTCATAATCACCTATATTTTGACAATTTGAGAGAACTAATGAAACATTAAGAAGGTCTCCCTAAATGAAGACTTGTGTGAGATGTACGGATTGTTTTGAAGGCACTAGTGATAGGATTGCTCCTTTTGATGCTAATCAAACTAGAACGAATTCATAGGACTTATAATCACCTCTTTCTTTGACAATTTGAGAGATCCAATGAAACAGTAAGAAGGTCTCCCTAAATCAAGACTTGTGTGAGATGTACGCATCGTTTTTAACGCGATAGTCATAGGATTGCTCCTTTGGATGCTAATCAAATTAGAACGAAGTAATAAGACTCCTAATCACCTCTTTCTTTCACAATTTTAGAGAACCAAAGAAACAATAAGAAGGTCTCCTTAAATGAAGACTTGTGTGAGATGTACGCATCGTTTTTAACGCGATAGTCATGGGATTGCTCCTTTTGATGCTAATCAAACTAGAACGAAGTTATAGGACTTCTAATCACCTCTTTCCTTGACAATTTTAAAGCACCAATGAAACAATAAGAAGGTCTCCCTAAATGAAGACTTGTGCGAGATGTACGCATGGTTTTGAACGAGATAGTCATGGGTTTCTCGTTTTGACGCTAATCAAGCTAGAACGAAGTAATACAACTTCTAATCACCTCTTTCTTTGTAAATTTGAAACAACCAATTCAACAATATGAAGGTCTCCCTAAATGAAGACTTGTGTGAGATCTACGAATCGTTTTGGACGCGATAGTGATGGGTTTGCTCCTTTTGATGCTAATTTCAACTAGAACGAAGTAATAGGACTCATAATCATCTATATTTTGACAATTCAGAGAACTAATGAAACAATACGAAGGTATCCTTAAATGAAGACTTGTGTGAGATGTACGAATCGTTTTGAAGGCTATAGTGATGGGATTTATCCTTTGATGCGAATCAAACTAGAACGAAGTCATAGGACTCCTAATCACCTCTTTCTTTGACAATTTGAGAGAACCAATGAAATAATAAGAAGTTCTCCCTAAATCAAGACTTGGTGTGAGATGTACGCATCGTTTTTAACGCGATAGTCATGGGATTACTCCTTTTGATGGTAATCAAATTAGAACGAAGTAATAGGACTCTTAATCACCTCTTTCTTTCATAATTTTAGGAAACCAATGAAACAATAAGAAGGTCTCCATAAATGAAGACTTGTGTGAGATCTACGCATCGTTTTGGACGCGATAGTGATGTGATTGCTCCTTTTGATGCTAATTTCAACTAGAACGAAGTAATAGAATTCATAATCACCTATATTTGACAATTTGAGAGAACTAATGAACATTAAGAAGGTCTCCCTAAATGAAGACTTGTGTGAGATGTACGGATTGTTTTGAAGGCACTAGTGATAGGATTGCTCCTTTTGATGCTAATCAAACTAGAACGAATTCATAGGACTTATAATCACCTCTTTCTTTGACAATTTGAGAGATCCAATGAAACAGTAAGAAGGTCTCCCTAAATCAAGACTTGTGTGAGATGTACGCATCGTTTTTAACGCGATAGTCATAGGATTGCTCCTTTTGATGCTAATCAAATTAGAACGAAGTAATAAGACTCCTAATCACCTCTTTCTTTCACAATTTTAGAGAACCAAAGAAACAATAAGAAGGTCTCCTTAAATGAAGACTTGTGTGAGATGTACGCATCGTTTTTAACGCGATAGTCATGGGATTGCTCCTTTTGATGCTAATCAAACTAGAACGAAGTTATAGGACTTCTAATCACCTCTTTCCTTGACAATTTTAAAGCACCAATGAAACAATAAGAAGGTCTCCCTAAATGAAGACTTGTGCGAGATGTACGCATGGTTTTTGAACGAGATAGTCATGGGTTTCTCGTTTTGACGCTAATCAAGCTAGAACGAAGTAATACAACTTCTAATCACCTCTTTCTTTGTAAATTTGAAACAACCAATTCAACAATATGAAGGTCTCCCTAAATGAAGACTTGTGTGAGATCTACGAATCGTTTTGGACGCGATAGTGATGGGTTTGCTCCTTTTGATGCTAATTTCAACTAGAACGAAGTAATAGGACTCATAATCATCTATATTTTGACAATTCAGAGAACTAATGAAACAATACGAAGGTATCCTTAAATGAAGACTTGTGTGAGATGTACGAATCGTTTTGAAGGCTATAGTGATGGGATTTATCCTTTTGATGCGAATCAAACTAGAACGAAGTCATAGGACTCATAATCACCTCTTTCTTTGACAATTTGAGAGAACCAATGAAATAATAAGAAGTTCTCCCTAAATCAAGACTTGGTGTGAGATGTACGCATCGTTTTTAACGCGATAGTCATGGGATTACTCCTTTTGATGGTAATCAAATTAGAACGAAGTAATAGGACTCTTAATCACCTCTTTCTTTCATAATTTTAGGAAACTAATGAAACAATAAGAAGGTCTCCATAAATGAAGACTTGTGTGAGATCTACGCATCGTTTTGGACGCGATAGTGATGTGATTGCTCCTTTTCATGCTAATTTCAACTAGAACGAAGTAATAGAATTCATAATCACCTATATTTTGACAATTTGAGAGAACTAATGAAACATTAAGAAGGTCTCCCTAAATGAAGACTTGTGTGAGATGTACGGATTGTTTTGAAGGCACTAGTGATAGGATTGCTCCTTTTGATGCTAATCAAACTAGAACGAATTCATAGGACTTATAATCACCTCTTTCTTTGACAATTTGAGAGATCCAATGAAACAGTAAGAAGGTCTCCCTAAATCAAGACTTGTGTGAGATGTACGCATCGTTTTTAACGCGATAGTCATAGGATTGCTCCTTTTGATGCTAATCAAATTAGAACGAAGTAATAAGACTCCTAATCACCTCTTTCTTTCACAATTTTAGAGAACCAAAGAAACAATAAGAATGTCTCCTTAAATGAAGACTTGTGTGAGATGTACGCATCGTTTTTAACGCGATAGTCATGGGATTGCTCCTTTTGATGCTAATCAAACTAGAACGAAGTTATAGGACTTCTAATCACCTCTTTCCTTGACAATTTTAAAGCACCAATGAAACAATAAGAAGGTCTCCCTAAATGAAGACTTGTGCGAGATGTACGCATGGTTTTGAACGAGATAGTCATGGGTTTCTCGTTTTGACGCTAATCAAGCTAGAACGAAGTAATACAACTTCTAATCACCTCTTTCTTTGTAAATTTGAAACAACCAATTCAACAATATGAAGGTCTCCCTAAATGAAGACTTGTGTGAGATCTACGAATCGTTTTGGACGCGATAGTGATGGTTTGCTCCTTTGATGCTAATTTCAACTAGAACGAAGTAATAGGACTCATAATCATCTATATTTTGACAATTCAGAGAACTAATGAAACAATACGAAGGTATCCTTAAATGAAGACTTGTGTGAGATGTACGAATCGTTTTGAAGGCTATAGTGATGGGATTATCCTTTTGATGCTAATCAAACTAGAACGAAGTCATAGGACTCATAATCACCTCTTTCTTTGACAATTTGAGAGAACCAATGAAATAATAAGAAGTTCTCCCTAAATCAAGACTTGGTGTGAGATGTACGCATCGTTTTTAACGCGATAGTCATGGGATTACTCCTTTTGATGGTAATCAAATTAGAACGAAGTAATAGGACTCTTAATCACCTCTTTCTTTCATAATTTTAGGAAACTAATGAAACAATAAGAAGGTCTCCATAAATGAAGACTTGTGTGAGATCTACGCATCGTTTTGGACGCGATAGTGATGTGATTGCTCCTTTTATGCTAATTTCAACTAGAACGAAGTAATAGAATTCATAATCACCTATATTTTGACAATTTGAGAGAACTAATGAAACATTAAGAAGGTCTCCCTAAATGAAGACTTGTGTGAGATGTACGGATTGTTTTGAAGGCACTAGTGATAGGATTGCTCCTTTTGATGCTAATCAAACTAGAACGAATTCATAGGACTTATAATCACCTCTTTCTTTGACAATTTGAGAGATCCAATGAAACAGTAAGAAGGTCTCCCTAAATCAAGACTTGTGTGAGATGTACGCATCGTTTTTAACGCGATAGTCATAGGATTGCTCCTTTTGATGCTAATCAATTAGAACGAAGTAATAAGACTCCTAATCACCTCTTTCTTTCACAATTTTAGAGAACCAAAGAAACAATAAGAAGGTCTCCTTAAATGAAGACTTGTGTGAGATGTACGCATCGTTTTTAACGCGATAGTCATGGGATTGCTCCTTTTGATGCTAATCAAACTAGAACGAAGTTATAGGACTTCTAATCACCTCTTTCCTTGACAATTTTAAAGCACCAATGAAACAATAAGAAGGTCTCCCTAAATGAAGACTTGTGCGAGATGTACGCATGGTTTTGAACGAGATAGTCATGGGTTTCTCGTTTTGACGCTAATCAAGCTAGAACGAAGTAATACAACTTCTAATCACCTCTTTCTTTGTAAATTTGAAACAACCAATTCAACAATATGAAGGTCTCCCTAAATGAAGACTTGTGTGAGATCTACGAATCGTTTTGGACGCGATAGTGATGGGTTTGCTCCTTTGATGCTAATTTCAACTAGAACGAAGTAATAGGACTCATAATCATATATATTTTGACAATTCAGAGAACTAATGAAACAATACGAAGGTATCCTTAAATGAAGACTTGTGTGAGTTGTACGAATCGTTTTGAAGGCTATAGTGATGGGATTTATCCTTTTGATGCGAATCAAACTAGAACGAAGTCATAGGACTCATAATCACCTCTTTCTTTGACAATTTGAGAGAACCAATGAAATAATAAGAAGTTCTCCCTAAATCAAGACTTGGTGTGAGATGTACGCATCGTTTTTAACGCGATAGTCATGGGATTACTCCTTTTGATGGTAATCAAATTAGAACGAAGTAATAGGACTCTTAATCACCTCTTTCTTTCATAATTTTAGGAAACTAATGAAACAATAAGAAGGTCTCCATAAATGAAGACTTGTGTGAGATCTACGCATCGTTTTGGACGCGATAGTGATGTGATTGCTCCTTTTGATGCTAATTTCAACTAGAACGAAGTAATAGAATTCATAATCACCTATATTTTGACAATTTGAGAGAACTAATGAAACATTAAGAAGGTCTCCCTAAATGAAGACTTGTGTGAGATGTACGGATTGTTTTGAAGGCACTAGTGATAGGATTGCTCCTTTTGATGCTAATCAAACTAGAACGAATTCATAGGACTTATAATCACCTCTTTCTTTGACAATTTGAGAGATCCAATGAAACAGTAAGAAGGTCTCCCTAAATCAAGACTTGTGTGAGATGTACGCATCGTTTTTAACGCGATAGTCATAGGATTGCTCCTTTTGATGCTAATCAAATTAGAACGAAGTAATAAGACTCCTAATCACCTCTTTCTTTCACAATTTTAGAGAACCAAAGAAACAATAAGAAGGTCTCCTTAAATGAAGACTTGTGTGAGATGTACGCATCGTTTTTAACGCGATAGTCATGGGATTGCTCCTTTTGATGCTAATCAAACTAGAACGAAGTTATAGGACTTCTAATCACCTCTTTCCTTGACAATTTTAAAGCACCAATGAAACAATAAGAAGGTCTCCCTAAATGAAGACTTGTGCGAGATGTACGCATGGTTTTGAACGAGATAGTCATGGGTTTCTCGTTTTGACGCTAATCAAGCTAGAACGAAGTAATACAACTTCTAATCACCTCTTTCTTTGTAAATTTGAAACAACCAATTCAACAATATGAAGGTCTCCCTAAATGAAGACTTGTGTGAGATCTACGAATCGTTTTGGACGCGATAGTGATGGGTTTGCTCCTTTTGATGCTAATTTCAACTAGAACGATAGTAATAGGACTCATAATCATCTATATTTTGACAATTCAGAGAACTAATGAAACAATACGAAGGTATCCTTAAATGAAGACTTGTGTGAGATGTACGAATCGTTTTGAAGGCTATAGTGATGGGATTTATCCTTTGATGCGAATCAAACTAGAACGAAGTCATAGGACTCATAATCACCTCTTTCTTTGACAATTTGAGAGAACCAATGAAATAATAAGAAGTTCTCCCTAAATCAAGACTTGGTGTGAGATGTACGCATCGTTTTTAACGCGATAGTCATGGGATTACTCCTTTTGATGGTAATCAAATTAGAACGAAGTAATAGGACTCTTAATCACCTCTTTCTTTCATAATTTTAGGAAACTAATGAAACAATAAGAAGGTCTCCATAAATGAAGACTTGTGTGAGATCTACGCATCGTTTTGGACGCGACAGTGATGTGATTGCTCCTTTTTATGCTAATTTCAACTAGAACGAAGTAATAGAATTCATAATCACCTATATTTTGACAATTTGAGAGAACTAATGAAACATTAAGAAGGTCTCCCTAAATGAAGACTTGTGTGAGATGTACGGATTGTTTTGAAGGCACTAGTGATAGGATTGCTCCTTTTGATGCTAATCAAACTAGAACGAATTCATAGGACTTATAATCACCTCTTTCTTTGACAATTTGAGAGATCCAATGAAACAGTAAGAAGGTCTCCCTAAATCAAGACTTGTGTGAGATGTACGCATCGTTTTTAACGCGATAGTCATAGGATTGCTCCTTTTGATGCTAATCAAATTAGAACGAAGTAATAAGACTCCTAATCACCTCTTTCTTTCACAATTTTAGAGAACCAAAGAAACAATAAGAAGGTCTCCTTAAATGAAGACTTGTGTGAGATGTACGCATCGTTTTTAACGCGATAGTCATGGGATTGCTCCTTTTGATGCTAATCAAACTAGAACGAAGTTATAGGACTTCTAATCACCTCTTTCCTTGACAATTTTAAAGCACCAATGAAACAATAAGAAGGTCTCCCTAAATGAAGACTTGTGCGAGATGTACGCATGGTTTTGAACGAGATAGTCATGGGTTTCTCGTTTTGACGCTAATCAAGCTAGAACGAAGTAATACAACTTCTAATCACCTCTTTCTTTGTAAATTTGAAACAACCAATTCAACAATATGAAGGTCTCCCTAAATGAAGACTTGTGTGAGATCTACGAATCGTTTTGGACGCGATAGTGATGGGTTTGCTCCTTTTGATGCTAATTTCAACTAGAACGAAGTAATAGGACTCATAATCATCTATATTTTGACAATTCAGAGAACTAATGAAACAATACGAAGGTATCCTTAAATGAAGACTTGTGTGAGATGTACGAATCGTTTTGAAGGCTATAGTGATGGGATTTATCCTTTTGATGCGAATCAAACTAGAACGAAGTCATAGGACTCATAATCACCTCTTTCTTTGACAATTTGAGAGAACCAATGAAATAATAAGAAGTTCTCCCTAAATCAAGACTTGGTGTGAGATGTACGCATCGTTTTTAACGCGATAGTCATGGGATTACTCCTTTTGATGGTAATCAAATTAGAACGAAGTAATAGGACTCTTAATCACCTCTTTCTTTCATAATTTTAGGAAACCTAATGAAACAATAAGAAGGTCTCCATAAATGAAGACTTGTGTGAGATCTACGCATCGTTTTGGACGCGATAGTGATGTGATTGCTCCTTTTCATGCTAATTTCAACTAGAACGAAGTAATAGAATCATAATCACCTATATTTTGACTAATTTGATGAGAACTAATGAAACATTAAAAGGTCTCCCTAAATGAAGAATTTGTGTGCGATGTACTGGATTGTTTTGAAGTCACTAGTGATAGGATTGATCCTTTTGATTCTAATCAACCTAGACTGACTTCATTAGGACTTATAATCACCTCTTCTTTTACTAATTTGAGAGATCAATGAAACAGTATAGAAGGTCCTCCCTAAATCAAGACTTGTGTGAGATGTACGCATCCTTTTTAACGCGATAGTTATAGGATTGCTCCTTTGGATGCTAATCAAATTAGAACGAAGTAATAAGACTCTTAATCACCTCTTTCTTTCACAATTTTAGAGAACCAAGAAACAAAAGAATGTCTCCTTAAATGAAGACTTGTGTGAGATGTAAGCATCGTTTTTAACGCGATAGTCATGGATTGCTCTTTTGATGGCTAATCAAACTAGAACGAAGGTATAGACTTCTAATCACCTCTTTCCTTTGACAATTTAAGCACCAATGAACAATAAGAAGGTCTCCCTAAATGAAGACTTGTGCGAGATGTACGCAATGGTTTTGAACGAGATAGTCATGGGTTTCTCGTTTTGACGCTAATCAAGCTAGAACGAAGTAATACAACTTCTAATCACCTCTTTCTTTGTAAATTTGAAACAACCAATTAAACAATATGAAGGTCTCCCTAAACGAAGAGTTGTGTGAGATCTACGAAACGTTTTGGACGCGATAGTGATGGGTTTGCTCCATTTGATGCAAATTTCAACTAGAACGAAGTAATAGGACTCATAATCATCTATATTTTGACAATTCAGAGAACTAATGAAACAATACGAAGGTATCCTTAAATGAAGACTTGTGTGAGATGTACGAATCGTTTTGAAGGCTATAGTGATGGGATTTATCCATTTGATGCTAATCAAACTAGAACGAAGTCATAGGACTAATAATCACCTCTTTCTTTGACAATTTGAGAGAACCAATGAAATAATAAGAAGTTCTCCCTAAATCAAGACTTGGTGTGAGATGTACGCATCGTTTTTAACGCGATAGTCATGGGATTACTCCTTTTGATGGTAATCAAATTAGAACGAAGTAATAGGACTCTTAATCACCTCTTTCTTTCATAATTTTAGGAAACTAATGAAACAATAAGAAGGTCTCCATAAATGAAGACTTGTGTGAGATCTACGCATCGTTTTGGACGCGATAGTGATGTGATTGCTCCTTTTGATGCTAATTTCAACTAGAACGAAGTAATAGAATTCATAATCACCTATATTTTGACAATTTGAGAGAACTAATGAAACATTAAGAAGGTCTCCCTAAATGAAGACTTGTGTGAGATGTACGGATTGTTTTGAAGGCACTAGTGATAGGATTGCTCCTTTTGATGCTAATCAAACTAGAACGAATTCATAGGACTTATAATCACCTCTTTCTTTGACAATTTGAGAGATCCAATGAAACAGTAAGAAGGTCTCCCTAAATCAAGACTTGTGTGAGATGTACGCATCGTTTTTAACGCGATAGTCATAGGATTGCTCCTTTTGATGCTAATCAAATTAGAACGAAGTAATAAGACTCCTAATCACCTCTTTCTTTCACAATTTTAGAGAACCAAAGAAACAATAAGAAGGTCTCCTTAAATGAAGACTTGTGTGAGATGTACGCATCGTTTTTAACGCGATAGTCATGGGATTGCTCCTTTTGATGCTAATCAAACTAGAACGAAGTTATAGGACTTCTAATCACCTCTTTCCTTGACAATTTTAAAGCACCAATGAAACAATAAGAAGGTCTCCCTAAATGAAGACTTGTGCGAGATGTACGCATGGTTTTGAACGAGATAGTCATGGGTTTCTCGTTTTGACGCTAATCAAGCTAGAACGAAGTAATTACAACTTCTAATCACCTCTTTCTTTGTAAATTTGAAACAACCAATTCAACAATATGAAGGTCTCCCTAAATGAAGACTTGGTGAGATCTACGAATCGTTTTGGACGCGATAGTGATGGTTTGCTCCTTTTGATGCTAATTTCAACTAGAACGATATAATAGGACTCATAATCATCTATATTTTGACAATTCAGAGAACTAATGAAACAATACGAAGGTATCCTTAAATGAAGACTTGTGTGAGATGTACGAATCGTTTTGAAGGCTATAGTGATGGGATTTATCCATTTGATGCTAATCAAACTAGAACGAAGTCATAGGACTAATAATCACCTCTTTCTTTGACAATTTGAGAGAACCAATGAAATAATAAGAAGTTCTCCCTAAATCAAGACTTGTTGTGAGATGTACGCATCGTTTTTAACAGCGATAGTCATGGGATTACTCCTTTTGATGGTAATCAAATTAGAACGAAGTAATAGGACTCTTAATCACCTCTTTCTTTCATAATTTTAGAAATCCAATGAAACAATAAGAAGGTCTCCATAAATGAAGACTTGGGTGAGATCTACGCATCGTTTTGAACGCGATAGCGATGTGATTGCTCCTTTTGATGCTAATTTCAACTAGAACGAAGTAATAGAATTCATAATCACCTATATTTTGACAATTTGAGAGAACTAATGAAACATTAAGAAGGTCTCCCTAAATGAAGACTTGTGTGAGATGTACGGATTGTTTTGAAGGCACTAGTGATAGGATTGCTCCTTTTGATGCTAATCAAACTAGAACGAATTCAGAGGACTTATAATCACCTCTTTTTTGACAATTTGAGAGATCCAATAAAACAGTAAGAAGGTCTCTCTAAATCAAGACTTGTGTAAGATGTATGCATCGTTTTTAACGCGATAGTCATATGATTGCTCCTTTTGATGCTAATCAAATTAGAACGAAGTAATAAGACTCCTAATCACCTCCTTCTTTCACAATTTTAGAGAACCAAAGGAACAATAAGAAGGTCTCCTTAAATGAAGACTTGTGTGAGATGTACGCATCGTTTTTAACGCGATAGTCATGGGTTTGCTCCTTTTGATAATAATCAAACTAGAACGAAGTTATAAGACTTCTAATCACCTCTTTCCTTGACAATTTTAAAGCACCAATGAAACAATAAGAAGGTCTCCCTAAATGAAGACTTGTACGAGATGTACGCAATGGTTTTGAACGAGATAGTCATGGGTTTCTTGTTTTGACGCTAATCATGCTAGAACGAAGTAATACAACTTCTAATCACCTATTTCTTTGTAAATTTGAAACAACCAATTCAACAATATGAAGGTCTCCCTAAATGAAGACTTGTGGAGATCTACGAATCGTTTTGGACGCGATAGTGATGGGTTTGCTCCATTTGATGCTAATTTCAACTAGAACGATATAATAGGACTCATAATCATCTATATTTTGACAATTCAGAGAAGTAATGAAACAATACGAAGGTATCCTTAAATGAAGACTTGTGTGAGATGTACGAATCGTTTTGAAGGCTATAGTGATGGGATTTATCCATTTGATGCTAATCAAACTAGAACGAAGTCATAGGACTAATAATCACCTCTTTCTTTGACAATTTGAGAGAACCAATGAAATAATAAGAACTTCTCCCTAAATCAAGACTTGTTGTGAGATGTACGCATCGTTTTTAAAGCGATAGTCATGCGATTACTCCTTTTGATGGTAATCAAATGAGAACGAAGTAATAGGACTCTTAATCACCTCTTTCTTTCATAATTTACGAATCCAATGAAACAATAAGAAGGTCTCCATAAATGAAGACTTGGGTGAGATCTACGCATCGTTTTGAACGCGATAGTGATGTGATTGCTCCTTTTGATGCTAATTTCAACTAGAACGAAGTAATAGAATTCATAATCACCTATATTTGACAATTTGATAGAACTAATGAAACATTAAGAAGGTCTCCCTAAATGAAGACTTGTGTGAGATGTACAGATTGTTTTGAAGGCACTAGTGATAGGATTGCTCCTTTTGATGCTAATCAAACTAGAACTGAATTCATAGGACTTATAATCACCTCTTTCTTTTACTAATTTGAGAGATCCAATGAAACAGTAAGAAGGTCTCCCTAAATCAAGACTTGTGTGAGATGTACGCATCCTTTTTAACGCGATAGTATAGGATTTCTCCTTTGGATGCTAATCAAATTAGAACGAAGTAATAAGACTCTAATCACCTCTTTCTTTCACAATTTTAGAGAACCAAAGAAACAATAAGAATGTCTCCTTAAATGAAGACTTGTGTGAGATGTACGCATCGTTTTTAACGCGATAGTCATGGGATTGCTCTTTTTGATGCTAATCAAACTAGAACGAAGTTATAAGACTTCTAATCACCTCTTTCCTTGACAATTTTAAAGCACCAATGAAACAATAAGAAGGTCTCCATAAATGAAGACTTGTGCGAGATGTACGCATGGTTTTGAACGAGATAGTCATGGGTTTCTCGTTTTGACGCTAATCAAGCTAGAACGAAGTAATTCAACTTCTAATCACCTCTTTCTTTGTAAATTTGAAACAACCAATTCAGCAATATGAAGGTCTCCCTAAATGAAGACTTGTGGGAGATCTACGAATCGTTTTGGACGCGATAGTGATGGGTTGCTCCATTTGATGCTAATTTCAACTAGAACGATATAACAGGACTCATAATCATCTATATTTTGACAATTCAGAGAACTAATGAAACAATACGAAGGTATCCTTAAATGAAGACTTGTGTGAGATGTACGAATCGTTTTGAAGGCTATAGTGATGGGATTTATCCATTTGATGCTAATCAAATTAGAACGAAGTCATAGGACTCATAATCACCTCTTTCTTTGACAATTTGAGAGAACCAATGAAATAAAAGAAGTTCTCCCTAAATCAAGACTTGGTGTGAGATGTACGCATCATTTTTAACGCGATAGTCATGGGATTACTCCTTTTGATGGTAATCAAATTAGAACGAAGTAATAGGACTCTTAATCACCTCTTTCTTTCATAATTTTAGGAAACCAATGAAACAATAAGAAGGTCTCCATAAATAAGACTTGTGTGAGATCTACGCATCGTTTGGACGCGATAGCGATGTGATTGCTCCTTTTGATGCTAATTTCAACTAGAACGAAGTAATAGAATTCATAATCACCTATAATTTGACAATTTGAGAGAACTAATGAAACATTAAGAAGGTCTCCCTAAATGAAGACTTGTGTGAGATGTACGGATTGTTTTTGAAGACACTAGTGATAGGATTGCTCCTTTTGATGCTAATCAAACTAGAACGAATTCAGAGGACTTATAATCACCTCTTTTTTGACAATTTGAGAGATCCAATAAAACAGTAAGAAGGTCTCTCTAAATCAAGACTTGTGTAAGATGTATGCATCGTTTTTAACGCGATAGTCATATGATTGCTCCTTTTGATGCTAATCAAATTAGAACGAAGTAATAAGACTCCTAATCACCTCCTTCTTTCACAATTTTAGAGAACCAAAGGAACAATAAGAAGGTCTCCTTAAATGAAGACTTGTGTGAGATGTACGCATCGTTTTTAACGCGATAGTCATGGGTTTGCTCCTTTTGATAATAATCAAACTAGAACGAAGTTATAAGACTTCTAATCACCTCTTTCCTTGACAATTTTAAAGCACCAATGAAACAATAAGAAGGTCTCCCTAAATGAAGACTTGTACGAGATGTACGCATGGTTTTGAACGAGATAGTCATGGGTTTCTTGTTTTGACGCTAATCATGCTAGAACGAAGTAATACAACTTCTAATCACCTATTTCTTTGTAAATTTGAAACAACCAATTCAACAATATGAAGGTCTCCCTAAATGAAGACTTGTGGGAGATCTACGAATCGTTTTGGACGCGATAGTGATGGGTTTGCTCCATTTGATGCTAATTTCAACTAGAACGATATAATAGGACTCATAATCATCTATATTTTGACAATTCAGAGAAGTAATGAAACAATACGAAGGTATCCTTAAATGAAGACTTGTGTGAGATGTACGAATCGTTTTGAAGGCTATAGTGATGGGATTTATCCATTTGATGCTAATCAAACTAGAACGAAGTCATAGGACTAATAATCACCTCTTTCTTTGACAATTTGAGAGAACCAATGAAATAATAAGAACTTCTCCCTAAATCAAGACTTGTTTGTGAGATGTACGCATCGTTTTTAAGCGATAGTCATGCGATTACTCCTTTTGATGGTAATCAAATGAGAACGAAGTAATAGGACTCTTAATCACCTCTTTCTTTCATAATTTTACGAATCCAATGAAACAATAAGAAGGTCTCCATAAATGAAGACTTGGGTGAGATCTACGCATCGTTTTGAACGCGATAGCGATGTGATTGCTCCTTTTGATGCTAATTTCAACTAGAACGAAGTAATAGAATTCATAATCACCTATATTTTGACAATTTGATAGAACTAATGAAACATTAAGAAGGTCTCCCTAATGAAGACTTGTGTGAGATGTACAGATTGTTTTGAAGGCACTAGTGATAGGATTGCTCCTTTTGATGATAATCAAACTAGGAATGAATTCATCGGACTTATAATCACCTCTTTCTTTTATAATTTGAGAGATCCAATGAAACAGTAAGAAGGTCTCCCTAAATCAAGACTTGTGTGAGACGTATGCATCCTTTTTAACGCGATAGTTCATAGGATTTCTCCTTTGGATGCTAGTCAAATTAGAACGAAGTAATAAGACTCTAATCACCTCTTTCTTTCACAATTTTAGAGAACCAAAGAACAATACGAATGTCTCCTTAAATGAAGACTGTGTGAGATGTACGCATCGTTTTTTAACGCGATAGTCATGGGATTGCTCTTTTTGATGCTAATCAAACTAGAACGAAGTTATAAGACTTCTAATCACCTCTTTCCTTGACAATTTTAAAGCACCAATGAAACAATAAGAAGGTCTCCATAAATGAAGACTTGTGCGAGATGTACGCATGGTTTTGAACGAGATAGTCATGGGTTTCTCGTTTTGACGCTAATCAAGCTAGAACGAAGTAATTCAACTTCTAATCACCTCTTTCTTTGTAAATTTGAAAACAACCAATTCAGCAATATGAAGTCTCCCTAAATGAAGACTTGTGGGAGATCTACGAATCGTTTTGGACGCGATAGTGATGGGTTTGCTCCATTTGATGCTAATTTCAACTAGAACGATATAACAGGACTCATAATCATCTATATTTTGACAATTCAGAGAACTAATGAAACAATACGAAGGTATCCTTAAATGAAGACTTGTGTGAGATGTACGAATCGTTTTGAAGGCTATAGTGATGGGATTTATCCATTTGATGCTAATCAAATTAGAACGAAGTCATAGGACTCATAATCACCTCTTTCTTTGACAATTTGAGAGAACCAATGAAATAAAAAGAAGTTCTCCCTAAATCAAGACTTGGTGTGAGATGTACGCATCATTTTTAACGCGATAGTCATGGGATTACTCCTTTGATGGTAATCAAATTAGAACGAAGTAATAGGGACTCTTAATCACCTCTTTCTTCATAATTTTAGGAAACCAATGAAACAATAAGAAGGTCTCCATAAATAAAGACTTGTGTGAGATCTACGCATCGTTTTGGACGCGATAGCGATGTGATTGCTCCTTTTGATGCTAATTTCAACTAGAACGAAGTAATAGAATTCATAATCACCTATAATTTGACAATTTGAGAGAACTAATGAAACATAAGAAGGTCTCCCTAAATGAAGACTTGTGTGAGATGTACGGATTGTTTTGAAGACACTAGTGATAGGATTGCTCCTTTTGATGCTAATCAAACTAGAACGAATTCAGAGGACTTATAATCACCTCTTTTTTGACAATTTGATGAGATCCAATAAAACAGTAAGAAGGTCTCTCTAAATCAAGACTTGTGTAAGATGTATGCATCGTTTTTAACGCGATAGTCATATTGATTGCTCCTTTTGATGCTAATCAAATTAGAACGAAGTAATAAGACTCCTAATCACCTCCTTCTTTCACAATTTTAGAGAACCAAAGGAACAATAGAAGGTCTCCTTAAATGAAGACTTGTGTGAGATGTACGCATCGTTTTTAACGCGATTAGTCATGGGTTTGCTCCTTTTGATAATAATCAAACTAGAACGAAGTTATAAGACTTCTAATCACCTCTTTCCTTGACAATTTTAAAGCACCAATGAAACAATAAGAAGGTCTCCCTAATGAAGACTTGTACGAGATGTACGCATGGTTTTGAACGAGGATAGTCATGGGTTTCTTGTTTTGACGCTATCATGCTAGAACGAAGTAATACAACTTCTAATCACCTATTCTTTGTAAATTTGAAACAACCAATTCAACAATATGAAGGTCTCCCTAAATGAAGACTTGTGGGAGATCTACGAATCGTTTGGGACGCGATAGTGATGGGTTTGCTCCATTTGATGCTAATTTCAACTAGAACGATATAATAGGACTCATAATCATCTATATTTTGACAATTCAGAGAAGTAATTGAAACAATACGAAGGTATCCTTAATGAAGACTTGTGTGAGATGTACGAATCGTTTGAAGGCTATAGTGATGGGATTTATCCATTTGATGCTAATCAAACTAGAACGAAGTCATAGGACTAATAATCACCTCTTTCTTTGACAATTTGAGAGAACCAATGAAATAATAAGAACTTCTCCCTAAATCAAGACTTGTGTGAGATGTACGCATCGTTTTTAAAGCGATAGTCATGCGATTACTCCTTTTGATGGTAATCAAATGAGAACGAAGTAATAGGACTCTTAATCACCTCTTTCTTTCATAATTTTACGAATCCAATGAAACAATAAGAAGGTCTCCATAAATGAAGACTTGGGTGAGATCTACGCATCGTTTTGAACGCGATAGCGATGTGATTGCTCCTTTTGATGCTAATTTCAACTAGAACGAAGTAATAGAATTCATAATCACCTATATTTTGACAATTTGAGAGAACTAATGAAAACATTAAGAAGGTCTCCTAAATGAAGACTTGTGTGAGATGTACAGATTGTTTTGAAGGCACTAGTGATAGGATTGCTCCTTTTGATGGAAATCAACTAGAATGAATTCATAGGACTTATAATCACCTCTTCTTTTAAATTTGAGAGATCCAATGAAACAGTAAGAAGGTCTCCCTAAATCAAGACTTGTGTGAAGGACGTACGCATCCTTTTTAACGCGATAGTATAGGATTTCTCCTTTGGATGCTAATCAAATTAGAACGAAGTAATAAGACTCTTAATCACCTCCTTTCTTTCACAATTTTAGAGAACCAAAGAAACAATAAGAATGTCTCCTTAAATGAAGACTTGTGTGAGATGTACGCATCGTTTTTAACGCGATAGTCATGGGATTGCTCTTTTGATGCTAATCAAACTAGAACGAAGTTATAAGACTTCTAATCACCTCTTTCCTTGACAATTTTAAAGCACCAATGAAACAATAAGAAGGTCTCCATAAATGAAGACTTGTGCGAGATGTACGCATGGTTTTGAACGAGATAGTCATGGGTTTCCGTTTTGACGCTAATCAAGCTAGAACGAAGTAATTCAACTTCTAATCACCTCTTTCTTTGTAAATTTGAAACAACCAATTCAGCAATATGAAGGTCTCCCTAAATGAAGACTTGTGGGAGATCTACGAATCGTTTTGGACGCTGATAGTGATGGGTTTGCTCCATTTGATGCTAATTTCAACTAGAACGATATAACAGGACTCATAATCATCTATATTTTGACAATTCAGAGAACTAATGAAACAATACGAAGGTATCCTTAAATGAAGACTTGTGTGAGATGTACGAATCGTTTTGAAGGCTATAGTGATGGGATTTATCCATTGATGCTAATCAACTTAGAACGAAGTCATAGGACTCATAATCACCTCTTTCTTTGACAATTTGAGAGAACCAATGAAATAAAAAGAAGTTCTCCCTAAATCAAGACTTGGTGTGAGATGTACGCCTCATTTTTAACGCGGATAGTCATGGGATTACTCCTTTTGATGGTAATCAAATTAGAACGAAGTAATAGGACTCTTAATCACCTCTTTCTTTCATAATTTTAGGAAAACCAATGAAACAATAAGAAGGTCTCCATAAATAAAGACTTGTGTGAGATCTAGCATCGTTTTGGACGCGGATAGCGATGTGATTGCTCCTTTTGATGCTAATTTCAATAGAACGAAAGTAATAGAATTCATAATCACCTATCATTTGACAATTTGAGAGAACTAATGAAACATAAGAAGGTCTCCCTAAATGAAGACTTGTGTGAGATGTACGGATTGTTTGAGACATAGTGATAGGATTGCTCCTTTTGATGCTAATCAAACTAGAACGAATTCAGAGGACTTATAATCACCTCTTTTTTTGACAATTTGAGAGATCCAATAACAGTAGAAGGTCTCTCTAAATCAAGACTTGTGTAAGATGTATGCATCGTTTTTAACGCGATAGTCATATGATTGCCTCCTTTTTTTTGTTGCTAAATTTAGACTGAATTGAAATAAATAAATGGTGTTACAAGACCTCATGGGAAACCCCAATCAGACTATAGCATAGACATCATAGGACATGCCCTATGATGTCATGACTATAGAAGAACCAAAGGCCAACAAGCAAGCTAGGAAACAACAAGACATATCCAAAACAAAACCCCGAAGGCAAGCAACCACGAACAGGCCCAAAACAGCAACTCGGCCACAGCAGCATACAGTTGCTGTAGTGCAGGAGAACACAGCAAACTGCAGCAGTCAAAAGGAGATGGCAACAGGATAGCGGCCGCACCAAAACAAAAACCAGCAGCAAACTCAGAGCAAACAGCATAGGGGGAAAGGTAAAACCACCACCCCAACTCCCAAACCCCAACGCCAAGAGGCAAACGGCATCAGCTTCAGCCAGCATAAATAGAAAATTCCACCGCAGCAACCTGCAACATGCCAACAACCCGCATCATGCAACCGACCCAGCACAAAAAGCAGCAGACTAGGTGAAAACTGCTGCAGCAAATGCAGGACGTAGGCGAAAAACAAGCACATGCAGCAGCACATCATTCTATCAAAAAACAAGAAGCGGCAACTGGCCTACACAGAACATCAGCCAAAACCAGAACCTTCAGAAGAAAGGACAGGAATGGCAACAGCCAGGAGCAGCAGCATCAACACTTTAATATTGCAGGCATCATTCTATCAAAAAACAAACCTAGCACAAAAGCTTCAGACCAGCATAGAAAATCCATAGCAGCAAGCATGAGGCAGACTGCAGCATGCGGCTGCAAGGCCTACATAACACCAGAAGCGGCAACTGGCCTACAGGAAAGCCACATAACACCAGAAGCGGCAACTGGCTGCCAAATAATAGCAGTAAACCCCAAGCCCAAGCAACTGCCACATAAAGCAGAAAACCCAGCAGCAGGAGCAATCAGAACACAAGCAGCTAGCTAAAGACCAGACAAAAAGTACTGGGCAGAAAAATCCAGTAGCAAGAACTAGCACTCCAGCCCAAACAGCAGAATCCAGCCAAAATCCGAACCTGCAGAAATGGCAAACCACATACCAGCCCAACCATAGACCATCCGGACACAGCAGTCCACAACCACAGCCCAACCCAAACACCCAAAGAAGCAGCAGCCAATCGGCAGCCCAACCCAAACCCCAAGCTCATGGGAGAGACCCAACCGAAATCAGCAGCAGCCAATCGGCAGCTTATGGGAGAGGACCCAACCGGAGAGACACAATAGCCAGCAGCGAACAGATGAAGGCCAAAGACAATAGCAGCAGGCACTAATAACGGAAACACAACAAACCCCACAGAAGTAGGCCCAGAAGCAGCATCCGAAGCCAAACACACGGCAAAAACACAGCGCAACAGAACCAACTAACAACAGCAACTCACTCGGAGGCACGCAGCAGAGTGCAAAACCAACTAACAAAGGACATCAGCCAGCAGCAACAAACGACAGCAGAAACAGTCCAAAATGGCTGGAACCAGAACAGAACAGGAACGGACAGGAATCCACCATGAACACACAGGAACAGCAATCCCACCCATGAACTTCCTCCCATGAACTCATAGGAACAGAACAAGCACAATTATAAAGCAAAAGCTCTATAGCAAGTTCTAGACTTAATTTTTTGAAATTTGGCATTGGAGTGGAGCCCACACTTAATCAATGAATAATATCACTGATAAGAGTCCGAGCAGGGATGGAAGTATGTGAGAAAATCCTAGCATTCCTTTCGGTCCAGATTCTATATACCACAGCAGCAAGCCAAAGTGGAGAAGGCTATAATGAAAATTTTTGCAAGAGCGGGTATAAATAAAGCAAGTAATGGAAGCCCAACTCCTACTAAACCCTCTCCACCGCATTGCCTAAGGATAGCAACCAGTATCTGAAAAGAGAAGGAGCATTCAAAGAATAAATGGTTGAAGGTTTCCCTATCATTCGAGCAAAGCCACCACATAGGGTTGATATCCAGGGCCAAGCGAGTCAAAATGTCAAGGGTTCGAAGCCCCTTATGAAAGCAAGCCAGAGGATAAAAGATTGCCGGGGGGGGCACAATCTTATGCCAAACCAAGCTGTGCCAAGACATAGTTGGCCCAGTTATCCGAATAGAATTCCAGATAGTAGCCGCCTTTACAACTTTAGCCTTGGTACCTTCCCAGAGAAGGCCATCACAGATCGCTGAATTACACGGTCTAGAGAAGTCAAAGGAATTACGAACGCAATGACATCTTGATGGTTCGATGCAGGCAACACCCACCTAGAGTTTTGAATAATGCTATTCACACAGGCGTGAGGACCAAGGCCGGAGTTAACAATCAGAGACGAGTGCACAGAATTGGATAGAGAAGATTGACCAATCCATGGGTCAAACCATAAGCTAGTATTAGCACCATTACCTATGTCATAAGAAATGTGCCTACGGGCAAGATCCCTGCATTGCAACACTTTCCTCCATATCCAAGAACAGTCAGTAGGAAGGGGAATAACCCAAAAAGATTTATTCTTTAGCATAGTAGCATGAACCCATTTAGCCCAAAGAGAGGATGAAAAGGGATTGATGACATGCCAAAGTTGCAATAAGATAAGCGATTTATTCCATTCTGCAAGATTTTTTATTGCAAGGCCACCCTCAGCAAAGGGAAGACAAATCTTAGTCCAAGCAACTTTAGAGCCATGCATGTCCATGGAAGGGCCCTTCCATAAGAATCTAGACATGGCAGACTGAAGATCTTTCAAAACTGCTGCAGGAAGAATGAAGTGAGCCGACCAAAAGGCTTGGATGGCGAAGATAACTGACTTGATAAGTTGCATACGACCGGCGTAAGAAAGAAATTTATTGGTCCAAGAGCTAATTTTGGCTTTGACACTTTCAAGAAGGGGCCGGCACTCCGCAAGGCTGAGTTTTGAGGTGATCAAGGGAACCCCCAAGAATTTAGCAGGGAAAACCCCCAATTGGAAATTCAAAAGGCTGATAATAAGATCCGATTGGGCAGGAGGGACATGGGAGAGGAAACACGTACTCTTCGAGGCATTAATGTGGAGACCCGAGCCCAAGGAAAATTGGTCAAGACAAGTCTTAATGTTCTTAACAGAATCAATGTCACCATGACAAAATATAAGAATATCATCCGCAAAGCAAAGGTGGGTGAGGGATAGAGGCGCAGACCGCCAATGAAACTTGAAGGAGGCCTGCTTCGAGGTCTGAGTAAGCATAAGAGATAGGACTTCCATAATAATGACAAAGAGGTAGGGGGATAAGGGGTCCCCTTGTCTGAGGCCTTTGGCCCCTTTGAAGTAACCACATAAAGCCCCATTAACCTTAACAGAGAAACTGGTAGTGGAGATGCAAGCCTTTATCCAATAAATAAATTTGGGAGGGAACTTGAAAACTTTAAGAGCAGCCCACAGAAAGTCCCAGGAAACAGAGTCAAAAGCCTTCCTGAGGTCAATCTTCAAAGCACATCTGGCCGGCCCAGAGGGTCTATGATAATTTCTAAATAATTCCTGAGCAAGAAGAATGTTATCCCCAATTCTCCGTCCCGGAACAAAAGCAGATTGGAAGGGAGAAATGATGGAAGGAAGAATATCCTTAAGCCTAGACGCAATGAGCTTCGAAATGCACTTATAGGTTGTATTACAGCAAGAGATGGGTCTATAATCATTCATAGAAGAGGGGTTTAGAACTTTCGGCACAAGAGCAATGGCAGTGGCGTTAGACCCCCGAAGCAGACATCCCTGACTGAAAAAGGAGCGGATAGCAGCAGTAAAAACCTCCCCAACAATGTCCCAAGCATGGACGAAGAAATTGACATTAAACCCATCAGGGCCAGGGCTCTTGTTCTTCTTCATGTGCATAAGAGTGGCCAAAATCTCCGCATCCGACACATCCCTTTCAAGCAAAAGAGCTTGTTGGGAGGACACCAGCTTGGCCCCAAGAGAGTCCGGGGAAGGGAGAAAAGAGCAATCAGAAGGAGAAGGAGTTCCAAGAAGATCACAGAAGTGGTTAACTGCAACACGTTGAACAGCCAGGTGCCCAAAACAAAATTCACCATCCGAATTCTCAATCGCTAAAATTTTATTTGTGTTCCACCTTTGCTTTACTTGATTATGGAAGAAACCCGTATTCTTATCACCATCCTTCAACCATTGAATTCTAGATTTTTGCTTAATAAGCTTCTCTTCAAAAAGGAGAGCAGCCCAAAGAGTACCAGATTGAGATCTTTGTAGAGGAAGGAGAGAAGTATCACCCGGATTGAGGGATATGGCCTGCTGGGTAGCGTGCAGGCATTCCCTAGCTTTCTTCACATTAGAGGTCAGATTTCCATTACGCTTATTAAGATCCTTTAAAGCAAACTTTACAGCAGACAACTTCCCAGCCAAAATTTGCAGCGGGTCACCCGAGCAAGGAGTGTGCCAAGCAGTCCGAACCACAGCAGAATAATTTTCCAGACCCATCATGAAATTGAAGAACTGGAACGGCTTTGGAATAAGGGGCAAGGAAATACCAGAATTAATCACCACAGGGCAGTGATCAGATAGGTCCCGCGGGCAGAATAGGGCATGGGAGTTGGGAAACGAATCCAACCAGAGGTCATTTACCAAAGCACGATCAAGCTTCTTATAAGTTGGGTTAACAGTTTGAGAATCCCACCAAGTGAGAAGAGGGCCAATAGCACGTAGATCCGTCAAGAGGAGATCATCAAGCCAATCCTTAAAGTCTTGTATACCATAGTCCCAAGCACAAGCACCTCCATCAATTTCAGTCAAGGATTTAACCACATTGAAATCCCCAAGAAGAGTCCATGGTTTATCAATCGAGCCAGCAATGGCTCTCAAGTCCTTCCAAAGAGATTTCCTATCACTTGGGGTATTAAGACCGTAGACAACAGTAACAAAACCATTAAAACTGAGATTAACAGAAGAAACAAAACAATGGATAAATTGTGCAGACTTTGTAATAACATTGACATTCCAGATATTTGGGTCCCAACCAACCCAAATTCTTCCATTTACATGATACTCATAATTAAAGAGCCACTGCCAATTCCTACAGATTGCTTTAGAGATAGAATTGGCCTTAGGTGACTTGACCCTTGTTTCAACCAGGCCAACAAAAGAGATACTATGCTTACAAATGAGTTCATGAACGCTAGTCTGCTTAGGGAACGTATTTACACCTCTAATATTCATAGAGCAAAAATTCAACATAAACAAGGAAAGATATTAAGCTGGGGACTTCTTGCTCCCCCCTCCTTTGATCTTTTTCTTAGAGGCTTGGCCGACATCAAGAGAGCCTACAGCTTTGTGTTTAAGATCCCTAACATCCTTCTCATCAATCAGTTTAAGTTTACCCACAAGGGGGTTAGGAGAAGGAGTGATATCAGTGTCAGAGAAACAGTCCGGAGGACCAGCAGCCACAGGGGAAAGAAGTTTGAAGGAATTTGAGTTTTGTGGCCCAGAGGGAGGAGTCGGACCAAAATTTTGTTTAGGACCCTTAGCAACCAGGGTCCAACTGTCGATTTTTGCAGAAGGGGGAGAGGAAATGATAGCTGGAGGAGCAGGAGTTTCACCAACAACTGGGGCAGGCATAGAAGGGGCAGCTTTGGGAACCCATTTATAGTTAGCTTGGGGACATCTAAGAAGAGAGTGCCCAAAGGACTTGCAGTGAGAGCAAGACAAGGGTTTATTCTGGTACTCTACTTCAACCGATACCACTTTTTCTGAGGAGGTTTCCTCATCAAGGACAACAACTTCAAGGCTAGAAGGCAGACCGGAAGAGGTAGTGATCTCAACACAAATCCTAGCAAAGCTCATAGGCTCCAGTTTTTCAGTAAACTTATCAACAAAGAGAGGTTTACCAATCCCACTAGCAAGATAACTTAGTCCAGGGCCTGATAAGTAGGACAAAGGAACATTATGGAATTTCACCCAAACAGGGGCCGTAGAGCACATATCAGATTTAAAATCCAACCCCTCCTTCCAACGCTTGAGCTGGAGAAGCTTATTTGAAACATACCAAGGACCTAAAGCTAGGATATTATCACATTCCTCAGGATCTGAAAACTTGAAGATGAAAAACCCCTTATCCTGCAAGAAGACCTTCTGCAGACCCAGACTATCCCACATCTTATGAACATTATCATCAACCATTTTAAAAGGAAGCCGAGAATGGATAAAACTTCCAACAAGGCAAGATTTCCAGATATTATTACCGAGCTGAAGAACCTCTGAAGGAGCCTTAATAGTAACAGGACCATTTTCCAAAGACGGGGAAGCAGGGGGAAAATATTCAAGAACCAAAGATGCTTTAGAGTTGCCCTTTGCCACAACAGAGCTCCAAGAAGGCATAACCGGAGGCACCTCTCCCTCTTCCAAGACGTTACGAGATGAAGAGGCCCGTTGTACCTGTTGGGCCATCCCGAAGCTACCAGCCTTCAAGCAAGGCTTCAAAAGAGGCTGAACCAACACTGGCCTAGCTTGCCCAGAAGCAGACCCAAAGGTTCCCACCAAATTCGAAGCATCAGGCAACTCACCTTCAGCCAAAGAAGGCACAGTACCAGAGGCAAAGAGGTTAGGGGCCTTAACTAGAACAGCAGGCCTGACAACTCTAAGAGAACTTTTATCAAACAGATCGTAAGCATTGACAGAGCGGACAGTTTTTCCTTTACAGGCAAACTCATTGACATTATCAACTGAGAACCCTTGAGCTTTAATGAAGTCCAACAGCAAGTTACATCTTTTCCGCTCATCAGCAGCTTCAATATTCCCCTGTTGCGATAATGCTTGAGCAGCAATGAAAATTTCTTTCATGGTGGTACCGTGTTGGAGCCCTAGGCTAGCATCAACAACACTATTGGTTTCAGAGGAGCCAGAGCTTACCGAGTCTAGGGCAGCAATGGCCGGAACGGGATCAGACTCGGCCATAGCATCAGCATCAATAAAAGGAGAGTTTGGGTTTGAGATCCCAAATTCAACAAAGAGATCCTGGGAATCAGTACTCACCGAGTTTCCAGCCGAAAGGTGGGAATGATCGACCATAATGAGGAAATGAGAAGGTAAGGGTCAAGAAGGGAACGAAGGAGACGGAGGTAAGAGATACGGGTCGGATGGCTCAGACGGAGGAAAGAGCCAGAAGAGAGAATGATGGAGAAACAACCCAGGCGAGAGGCTGCCGAAAAAGCTACCGGAAAAGGGAGAGGGCCGAGGGAAACTAAAAAGGGAAAACAGAAAGGTTAGGATTGGACAGAAAATATTGTTGGGTGCAGGCGGGAGACAAAAAAGGAAACAAAGGTTAACGGAACATGGATGAGGGTTAACGGAAAAATGAGTTTCTAGAGAGAAGGGAGAGAGAATCCTAGAGAGATAAACTAACCCATTTCTCTCCAAACTAGTGGAGAACTGCTCTGATTGCTCCTTTTGATGCTAATCAAATTAGAACCGAAGTAATAAGACTCCTAATCACTCCTTCTTTCACAATTTTAAGAACCAAAGGAACAATAAGAAGGTCTCCTTAATG
>JAINUT010001290.1:0-49185 GCA_020205555.1 Panax stipuleanatus
ACTCGCGATATCCTCTATGTATTATCTAATACATCTTTATAGTACGACAAGCATTAAACCTCGTAAACAAATATCAAGTACAACTACTAGAACCTAGACATGGTTCGAGTAATAATCTAATCAGTATTCTCCATTGTGATACTATTTATCTTTATCAATCAAGAAGCACGAAGTCTTTATCGTAAGTCCTTAACCTGCAAAAGTGGTTATTTGCAAGAGTGAGCTTGACAGCTCAGCAATTCTAACAGTTTTCATGCATCACATAGCATACAACATTATACTCAGTTCATGCATTTATAAATAATTTATATTTACTACGCATGTTAATTTTCACATAACAAGTATATCATCAAAGATCAACTTTCAATCTCATTTATATCTCATATACAGTTCATATATAAGTTCACATTATCACAGCATAATATAATTCAACTAACAGTTATTGAATTCATATATCAAATAGGAACTGAAAGACTTGCCTGATTCGTAGTTTAACAACTACGACTTAACTGCTTAAGAATCTCTGCACTTTGTGTAATCCTACACAGTTATATTAATCATAGAGATCACACCCATCAGTTATACACTTCCATACATTCTCAATGTAATAATAAAGGTTACATTGTTGTCTAACTTGTTTCTTAGAACCTTGTTTCACTTTTCAAAACCCTTGTCATACTTAACTAGTCATGCAAGGCTACTATGTTCATCATATAGTCATAAACCAGTAGGGGTCAGACCATGATTTGCAGTTTAAGTAATAATACAAGTCTACTACAAAATCAAGAACAAACAGACTGCATAAATCCTGAAAACAGGATGGCGCAGCTGCGCAGGTATTGGCCTTAAGAGTGGCGCAGCTGCGCCACTCACTGGTCAAACCAGAAATGACATTTCATGCTGCTTGGACAACCCGAGTTCAATCAATATCATTCAAGTTACTGATATTAATCAATACGTATGCTCTATGGTTATAATTTCAAGTTCGAAACCTAGGATGCTCATCCTAATCCAATTAAGGCCATATGCCGATAAACTTTAAATAAATCAAGCCCACGTTACTAATGGTCCATTACTAAAGTCATATCAACACACCACGAGGCTAAACAATACTAAGTATACATGCTCGTGCGTTCATCACACATGTATATGTTAATCACATAGTTTATGCTTTAGAATTTTATTTCTTGAATACGTTGGCATAGGTGATATCCATGCTCCATCAAATGATGCTCATGTCAACATGTCTATAGGCATAATGACATCCTAATGCATATGCTTGCATGATCACAACATAATTCATATGGTAATTGATGTCCTTAGCTTTTCATTGGAAATCACACTAAGTCAACAAGGAATCATAATACATGCATGGCATCTATATGTATTTCATATACACTAGAAACTCATATTTAAACCACATAAATATTCTCAAATGGTCAGAATCTAAAAGACATTAGTCTTGGTTAAGTTCGTTTTCGAAAGTCTTAAGTTTATCATTTCGAAAATTATCTTAACTTCTAATACTAGTGTACGGTTAATACTTTAAGCATGCATTTCATGTCAATATAAACCATACTATCATGTTTAAAATATCAGATTATATACATATTACATATGTGTCCAAGTTCACAATCGAAACTATAAGTTTCATTTCAAAACTATAAGTTTTTCTTCAATCGTGTGTACTAATATCGTTACACATGCTCATTTCATATCAAGGTAATCATATATGTATGTTATCTATATCCACATGCTTGTTCTAATTATATAACTTATGCTAGCATATAACAGAACCTGCAACAGAAAACAAAACCCAGAAACTGGTCCCGGCGCAGCTGCGCAGAGCCCCAGTTCAAAACTGGCGCAGCTGCGCAGGGCCTTGGCCAACAAAACGTCTGGTACCGGCGCAGCTGCGCTGCTGGCCAGTACAAAACTGGCGCAGCTGCGCAGTTGGTCGGCCAGAAACAGAGCAGCCTTCTGCTCGGCAATTCTACAGACCCATCTCAGAATTTCTTCAACAATTCGAATTTAAACATGCTATGTAATAGTTCTAACACGTTTATAAGATATCATAGCAACTAATAACATTCTTTAACTAACTTAACGTCCAATTCATGGTTAATCAAAGAATCAAGAATATAGAAAATTTACAGAGAATGAATGTATATGTTATACCTCTGCAAAACACTTGAGCTGCTAAAGCAATTTCTTAATCTCCTTCACACTAATAGTATACTTACTCTCTATAAATTTCTTAGCAATAAAATTCTCAGCAAGTGTAATATAGAAGGAGAAGAGCTAATTTATAGGCAAACCAATACTCAGTTCATAGCTTTGCTTGCCAAATCAAACTAACGGAAATAGCAAGAATCTAATGGTTAACAAATAGTTGGTGAGGAGTTGGTGTAATCCATCATCAATCCCACTCCCCCCATACTCCTTAGCTAGGATTGATGAATTTGAGAGGAGAGTAGTGTAGGCTAGGCTTCACGTGAAGAGAAGTGGAGAATGGGTACTCAAATTGGGACACAGTAAATATAACTCAGCAACTTGCAAATTAACTTACTATTGTTATATATAGTGTATACCATACTTGGGTTATATATATACATTACGTATACATTTAAGTTATACGCATTCCATGTCATATAACTTAAGTTATAATTAATGTGTCACAATGTAGTCCCAATAATACTATCGTGTAGTAAATTTTAACTTGCACATATAAATTCGTGTACATTTCATTCTACCGGATATAATTCTATCGGGTATCATCACAGTGTATTGTCTCCTTTATTATTAAATTTCATTAATTCAATAATTGTTTACAATATATCTATGATATATTATTTTATTGTATACTTAATATACACATTGTCACACCCACATTTCATGTATCTCTTACAACTCAATAAACTTTACTATATAGTTTATATTCATATATAGCATAGTCGCATTGCACTTTATACATCGTATAACATATAGTTAACTATCATACGTTATACTTTAATATCGCATGGTTGCACATAGAAATTAATAAATTACTTATCTTATCAATTAATTAATAATAATATTAATTAATCCATTTCTCATTAATCCATGGAATTATAATTCCCACGCTAATTGATTAACACTTTATATGATTTATTATCACGTTAAATAAATATAAATCTTTTTATATTTATAAATCATTTACTCATTAATTATCATATTATCAAATAATTACTTGATAATAGTATATTGTTCATAACAATAATTAATATTAGAAGACAATTTATCTCATCACAAATCCGATTATACTTATAATCGATTTCCTTATTATTATACTATCACTAGCCATAATAATTTAACATACTATCATAATAACAATTAACAATTAATTTAGATTAATTGTTTAATTAATAATTCCTCCATCATTAAATTAGTCAATTCATTAATGAATCTATTATTGTGCCACACAAGGCATCTCTCACAAGCTCAATCTTAAGCTTATCATTATTCTCATCACTTACTCATTTCTCACCACATTACTACTTATAACATGTTCAATTAAATTAGAACTATTAAATCCAAGGTCCACATATAAATATTTTATAAATCAAATATTCAAATATTATATATAACCTTTACGGAAATATAATAACTCAAGCTATTAAAATGTTAAATTACTTCAATTAATTATACTTATAATAAGTATAACCTTTACGCTTATAATAATTAATATATACTCTATTAATTATTCTAATAATAATATTCACGATCAAATAATAACTTAAGTTATTTAATATATTAAAATAACTTAGTTTCCTTTCATTAATTAAACTCCCTTGAAAATACATTTAAAATTATGTATTTAGCCATAACATAAATATTATGTTTTCTCCAAATAAGCACATTCGTTATTAGAAAATAATTTACTTATTGTCTCATGATATTATTCTTAATATAATACCAAATAACTATATGTACGACACATGTACATATATTATATATAGAAAATAGATAATAAGTTTATTTTCTATTATAATAAATCGTTTCCATCAATTTAATTACATATATCAAATACGTTTTAATATATTTACTATATTAACCAATCACACCTCATACAAAAACATATAAGGTAATATTATTATTCAAAAATAACATTTCCTCCTTTTATTAAAATAATTCAATATTAGAAATTATTTTAATACCCTTTATTAGGAAAATCATATCTCTTTCTTTTTCTTTATACAACACATAATCCTTAATTCACCATTTTATTTGAGTGAATTAACTTATTTATTCAAATTACTATCTCACCACTGCCACACAAGGTTTTATAATATAATATTCCATAATATCACTTAATTAACCAATATTTATTCCGAGTTAATTAATTTCTCATTCAAATCATGCTTTGCTAACTTAACCCATTCATGACCCACATTTTAATTACTAATATACATATTCCCAAGTTCAGATTACACAACTCTCAGAATTTTCTACAGACCGGCGCAGCTGCGCTGGTCATAAGCTTGGAAGTGGCGCAGCTGCGCCACCTCAAGTTCATAGGCAGACAAGTTCTGCTATAGCAGAACCATAATCTCAATTCTTAAATACTTGAACATGCTTTTTAATGTGCTATCTTGCTACATCGGTTAACCAACATATTTTATTACCTCCTTCAAATGATTCAAAGTTTAAATTATAAGTTCAAACTCTATTCCCCTATAAGGTTCTCATATATATATCTAATTCCTTCCACATAATTCAAGATATATATATATAACACATATGTATATTCCGTTAATGTTCACTTCTCGTGGTATATTAAATCAACTAGTAATTCACTAACCAATGTTTATCTAAAGATATATTGGTTCTATTCTCTCTCTCTTCAACAACATACATATACTCCAGAAGATGGTGATTATCAAATATATTTAATGTCACCAATCTTACTATGATAAATAATTATATAAATTATTTAATACCGAATAGATAAATCTTATCCATCTTCTTGCTAATTCATAAATATATATTAATAATATATTTATAAATCACAAAATCACATATTACATAGTTCATATTACCCTATGTAACACAATACTACATACCTCGTATCACACATATATATTCTTATTCGAATCCATCTCATACCTTAAGAATTTTATTTATTAAATCCTTAATTAATAATATCTGAAAATTCGGGTTCTTACATCCTCTCCCCCTTATAAGGATTCCGTCCTCGGAATCACCGAAACTTCCTCTACTCGGTGCTATTCCGATTATTACATATTCTCTTGAATAATTTTTATTCATTCTCTTTTCAGAAGTTTTATTATAACTTGCTCACTTGCATTCTACCACATTCTCCTTTCTAAGGAACATTCTACTTACTACATTCATCCTTTAAAAGGATAAGAATCTTCCGTGATTTTTCAATAATCGGGAAGTAGTATGGATAACTCAGATTCCAATTTATGCTGAGGGGTCACAAGACCGTGAACTTTTCTCCAGGTTTACTAATGCTTCAACACAATTCTTCACACTGCAAACCAGAGTGTTTATCAATCACAAAGACTGAAAACACCCTCCACGCGTACTCTAGGTGGCCAGCCTATTGTACCACTACGTTGGGCCGCAACGTAGTGTTTTGTAACGACTATATGCGTTACGTTCGGAACCATTGTCCCCGAAAACATGTCCCCTTTATAGGGTTGTTCACCTCAGCTTTTCAACATCTAAATCCGCACCAGAGCAATCCGGTTTGGCATAAATACACAAGAATGCTTGAATTCTATAATCACTTTTCAATAGTCGCCTAGCCGAATCAAATAGCTTAGACTCTCATCAACAATTCGGACATCAATCGAAATAATTTAGTCAACTTTTCATAATTCGAAAGAAAAACCAAAAACCGTTTTATGACGTCATGATGCCGCACCAACTTAATAGTACGTTGAGGATTCCGCCATTTTATGACTTTATCATATTACATCATACCATAGTGGGCTGACGATCTTTCGATCACAACCAACACTAAGTTCGATTGTATTGATGACTCCATCGTTTCCCATTCTACATCATATCAAATGATGCACATGGTCAAAATACATTTTGAAAGATTGTCAAATCATTTTTGTCTTAGTCGAAACAAATAGCGTAGACATACGAATAACGGTGTTGTTTTTAAAACTCATTAGTTCAGTTACCTGACCCAATGTTTTCTCAAGAAAACCGAAGTGCAAACACTAGCACGAAGTCAATAATTATTGAAAATCTAGCGTAGCTAGAGGATTTAGGAAAATCCAATTTCTCCATCGCTTCAATCTCTTACCACCATCAATGCTTACTATTCCAAAACTCTTATATAATATATCTATTCTCAGTACAGTTCACCAACTTACCACACCATGGAAGTTCAGGAACTTACCACAATCATATGGGTGTAGGAACTTATCCTAGTCAGACCAAAGTCGTCCATTCGCTGAGGGGTCCCATCATACGATTATGAGTCACGAACTTGTCATAGGCATGAGTTTTAAGAACTCGCACCTAATCTTAATATTATCTAATTATATCTTAGAAATCTCTATCTATCAAAATAAATATGAGAAAAGAATCACCTTTCCGCCATATGTATAATGATACCGCGACACTAACATTCCAACGATTATCAATGTGACGCACTCAGTGCAAGCACAAAACTTCTGCCCATACAAAAGTTTGTACAACTAAGCCATCACATGAGTCCTCAATGGAATTCCAACACTTAACTATATCTTACTCTATCACTTGCTCATTACGAGCTTTCTACATTTCATCACATACAACTCCTCATGAGTTCATCTCGTACTTTATCATAGTACATTCTCTTATAGCATCAAGCTATACATACTTAGTCATTACAGACTATCTATCATTTCACAGTTCAATCTGATCACGTCGTGATCATCACTATACCTTAGGGTTCTTTCCCTATTATCAACCAAACTCCATCTGAGTTCATTCTCATTATCTTTGTCATATTCATATTATAGACATCGTCTTCACATTTTCATTACCGGAGTTAGGAAACTCCTGATTCTCATTCTCTAGATATTTCAAGATTCTTCTTTGAATCTTCACGTATATATTTTAATCTTATCTTTCACTCTCTCAGGTTATAGTCTAAGGTACACTTACCTAAGGTTTATAACCTACAGCTTTGATACCAACCTGTGACGCCCCCAAATCCACGTTCCTTCGAAACCTCTGATTCGGTGCAGTCACGATACTACTATCGCCAAACTATTACATCTTTTATTCATTACTAAAAGAATATAACTTGCTTTATTATAATTTAGAATATAATTTCTATTTATATCCAAGATCTCGTCTATACATCATATTCGATGTTACTAAAATGCGGAATAATTTAAACTTTTCAATATCCTTTGAATAAAATCTTTTATTGATTTCATAACTTTGAATCAAATACAATCCTTGAATCAACTATATACTATGATTCATTCTATTAGAACTACCGTATGAAGGTTTACAACTCAACTCGATATCCTCTATGTATTATCTAATACATCTTTATAGTACGACAAGCATTAAACCTCGTAAACAAATATCAAGTACAACTACTAGAACCTAGACATGGTTCGAGTAATAATCTAATCAGTATTCTCCATTGTGATACTATTTATCTTTATCAATCAAGAAGCACGAAGTCTTTATCGTAAGTCCTTAACCTGCAAAAGTGGTTATTTGCAAGAGTGAGCTTGACAGCTCAGCAATTCTAACAGTTTTCATGCATCACATAGCATACAACATTATACTCAGTTCATGCATTTATAAATAATTTATATTTACTACGCATGTTAATTTTCACATAACAAGTATATCATCAAAGATCAACTTTCAATCTCATTTATATCTCATATACAGTTCATATATAAGTTCACATTATCACAGCATAATATAATTCAACTAACAGTTATTGAATTCATATATCAAATAGGAACTGAAAGACTTGCCTGATTCGTAGTTTAACAACTACGACTTAACTGCTTAAGAATCTCTGCACTTTGTGTAATCCTACACAGTTATATTAATCATAGAGATCACACCCATCAGTTATACACTTCCATACATTCTCAATGTAATAATAAAGGTTACATTGTTGTCTAACTTGTTTCTTAGAACCTTGTTTCACTTTTCAAAACCCTTGTCATACTTAACTAGTCATGCAAGGCTACTATGTTCATCATATAGTCATAAACCAGTAGGGGTCAGACCATGATTTGCAGTTTAAGTAATAATACAAGTCTACTACAAAATCAAGAACAAACAGACTGCATAAATCCTGAAAACAGGATGGCGCAGCTGCGCAGGTATTGGCCTTAAGAGTGGCGCAGCTGCGCCACTCACTGGTCAAACCAGAAATGACATTTCATGCTGCTTGGACAACCCGAGTTCAATCAATATCATTCAAGTTACTGATATTAATCAATACGTATGCTCTATGGTTATAATTTCAAGTTCGAAACCTAGGATGCTCATCCTAATCCAATTAAGGCCATATGCCGATAAACTTTAAATAAATCAAGCCCACGTTACTAATGGTCCATTACTAAAGTCATATCAACACACCACGAGGCTAAACAATACTAAGTATACATGCTCGTGCGTTCATCACACATGTATATGTTAATCACATAGTTTATGCTTTAGAATTTTATTTCTTGAATACGTTGGCATAGGTGATATCCATGCTCCATCAAATGATGCTCATGTCAACATGTCTATAGGCATAATGACATCCTAATGCATATGCTTGCATGATCACAACATAATTCATATGGTAATTGATGTCCTTAGCTTTTCATTGGAAATCACACTAAGTCAACAAGGAATCATAATACATGCATGGCATCTATATGTATTTCATATACACTAGAAACTCATATTTAAACCACATAAATATTCTCAAATGGTCAGAATCTAAAAGACATTAGTCTTGGTTAAGTTCGTTTTCGAAAGTCTTAAGTTTATCATTTCGAAAATTATCTTAACTTCTAATACTAGTGTACGGTTAATACTTTAAGCATGCATTTCATGTCAATATAAACCATACTATCATGTTTAAAATATCAGATTATATACATATTACATATGTGTCCAAGTTCACAATCGAAACTATAAGTTTCATTTCAAAACTATAAGTTTTTCTTCAATCGTGTGTACTAATATCGTTACACATGCTCATTTCATATCAAGGTAATCATATATGTATGTTATCTATGTCCACATGCTTGTTCTAATTATATAACTTATGCTAGCATATAACAGAACCTGCAACAGAAAACAAAACCCAGAAACTGGTCCCGGCGCAGCTGCGCAGAGCCCCAGTTCAAAACTGGCGCAGCTGCGCAGGGCCTTGGCCAACAAAACGTCTGGTACCGGCGCAGCTGCGCTGCTGGCCAGTACAAAACTGGCGCAGCTGCGCAGTTGGTCGGCCAGAAACAGAGCAGCCTTCTGCTCGGCAATTCTACAGACCCATCTCAGAATTTCTTCAACAATTCGAATTTAAACATGCTATGTAATAGTTCTAACACGTTTATAAGATATCATAGCAACTAATAACATTCTTTAACTAACTTAACGTCCAATTCATGGTTAATCAAAGAATCAAGAATATAGAAAATTTACAGAGAATGAATGTATATGTTATACCTCTGCAAAACACTTGAGCTGCTAAAGCAATTTCTTAATCTCCTTCACACTAATAGTATACTTACTCTCTATAAATTTCTTAGCAATAAAATTCTCAGCAAGTGTAATATAGAAGGAGAAGAGCTAATTTATAGGCAAACCAATACTCAGTTCATAGCTTTGCTTGCCAAATCAAACTAACGGAAATAGCAAGAATCTAATGGTTAACAAATAGTTGGTGAGGAGTTGGTGTAATCCATCATCAATCCCACTCCCCCCATACTCCTTAGCTAGGATTGATGAATTTGAGAGGAGAGTAGTGTAGGCTAGGCTTCACGTGAAGAGAAGTGGAGAATGGGTACTCAAATTGGGACACAGTAAATATAACTCAGCAACTTGCAAATTAACTTACTATTGTTATATATAGTGTATACCATACTTGGGTTATATATATACATTACGTATACATTTAAGTTATACGCATTCCATGTCATATAACTTAAGTTATAATTAATGTGTCACAATGTAGTCCCAATAATACTATCGTGTAGTAAATTTTAACTTGCACATATAAATTCGTGTACATTTCATTCTACCGGATATAATTCTATCGGGTATCATCACAGTGTATTGTCTCCTTTATTATTAAATTTCATTAATTCAATAATTGTTTACAATATATCTATGATATATTATTTTATTGTATACTTAATATACACATTGTCACACCCACATTTCATGTATCTCTTACAACTCAATAAACTTTACTATATAGTTTATATTCATATATAGCATAGTCGCATTGCACTTTATACATCGTATAACATATAGTTAACTATCATACGTTATACTTTAATATCGCATGGTTGCACATAGAAATTAATAAATTACTTATCTTATCAATTAATTAATAATAATATTAATTAATCCATTTCTCATTAATCCATGGAATTATAATTCCCACGCTAATTGATTAACACTTTATATGATTTATTATCACGTTAAATAAATATAAATCTTTTTATATTTATAAATCATTTACTCATTAATTATCATATTATCAAATAATTACTTGATAATAGTATATTGTTCATAACAATAATTAATATTAGAAGACAATTTATCTCATCACAAATCCGATTATACTTATAATCGATTTCCTTATTATTATACTATCACTAGCCATAATAATTTAACATACTATCATAATAACAATTAACAATTAATTTAGATTAATTGTTTAATTAATAATTCCTCCATCATTAAATTAGTCAATTCATTAATGAATCTATTATTGTGCCACACAAGGCATCTCTCACAAGCTCAATCTTAAGCTTATCATTATTCTCATCACTTACTCATTTCTCACCACATTACTACTTATAACATGTTCAATTAAATTAGAACTATTAAATCCAAGGTCCACATATAAATATTTTATAAATCAAATATTCAAATATTATATATAACCTTTACGGAAATATAATAACTCAAGCTATTAAAATGTTAAATTACTTCAATTAATTATACTTATAATAAGTATAACCTTTACGCTTATAATAATTAATATATACTCTATTAATTATTCTAATAATAATATTCACGATCAAATAATAACTTAAGTTATTTAATATATTAAAATAACTTAGTTTCCTTTCATTAATTAAACTCCCTTGAAAATACATTTAAAATTATGTATTTAGCCATAACATAAATATTATGTTTTCTCCAAATAAGCACATTCGTTATTAGAAAATAATTTACTTATTGTCTCATGATATTATTCTTAATATAATACCAAATAACTATATGTACGACACATGTACATATATTATATATAGAAAATAGATAATAAGTTTATTTTCTATTATAATAAATCGTTTCCATCAATTTAATTACATATATCAAATACGTTTTAATATATTTACTATATTAACCAATCACACCTCATACAAAAACATATAAGGTAATATTATTATTCAAAAATAACATTTCCTCCTTTTATTAAAATAATTCAATATTAGAAATTATTTTAATACCCTTTATTAGGAAAATCATATCTCTTTCTTTTTCTTTATACAACACATAATCCTTAATTCACCATTTTATTTGAGTGAATTAACTTATTTATTCAAATTACTATCTCACCACTGCCACACAAGGTTTTATAATATAATATTCCATAATATCACTTAATTAACCAATATTTATTCCGAGTTAATTAATTTCTCATTCAAATCATGCTTTGCTAACTTAACCCATTCATGACCCACATTTTAATTACTAATATACATATTCCCAAGTTCAGATTACACAACTCTCAGAATTTTCTACAGACCGGCGCAGCTGCGCTGGTCATAAGCTTGGAAGTGGCGCAGCTGCGCCACCTCAAGTTCATAGGCAGACAAGTTCTGCTATAGCAGAACCATAATCTCAATTCTTAAATACTTGAACATGCTTTTTAATGTGCTATCTTGCTACATCGGTTAACCAACATATTTTATTACCTCCTTCAAATGATTCAAAGTTTAAATTATAAGTTCAAACTCTATTCCCCTATAAGGTTCTCATATATATATCTAATTCCTTCCACATAATTCAAGATATATATATATAACACATATGTATATTCCGTTAATGTTCACTTCTCGTGGTATATTAAATCAACTAGTAATTCACTAACCAATGTTTATCTAAAGATATATTGGTTCTATTCTCTCTCTCTTCAACAACATACATATACTCCAGAAGATGGTGATTATCAAATATATTTAATGTCACCAATCTTACTATGATAAATAATTATATAAATTATTTAATACCGAATAGATAAATCTTATCCATCTTCTTGCTAATTCATAAATATATATTAATAATATATTTATAAATCACAAAATCACATATTACATAGTTCATATTACCCTATGTAACACAATACTACATACCTCGTATCACACATATATATTCTTATTCGAATCCATCTCATACCTTAAGAATTTTATTTATTAAATCCTTAATTAATAATATCTGAAAATTCGGGTTCTTACAGTGAATCGTAGAGTGGTCCTGGATATTTGCTTTCTGGTCTGCCACTATTTCTCTTAACTTCTTGGCCTTCTCGACTGTCAGCTCAGATGCCAATGTGGTTGACATTCTACTTCGTGTTGAGTGAAGCCTTTAGCAGTTAAAGCTCTTCATTATATCTGCTTCACTCCTACTATGGTAGTCTCACTGCCACTAAGACATTTTCTGTTAAGCTCTGTAGAACTTTCGTAGAGTTAACAACTTTTCTCTTTTAAAGCTTCAGCTGTTATATACTCCTCCATCATCTTCCCGTTGGAATATAGCAGTTGGAAGCTATTTGAATTACTTCATAGATTCTAAGTTATTTGATGCAGAATGCTGACTTGACGTAACAGCACCTTTTTGACTTTCCTGGCACAGCAGTCTGCTACTTCACCTACCACCTCTGAGATGTCACTTTCACAAGTCAGGCTGGTAATCACCTTTACTACTCCTTTTTGTTTCCTCGATCTGAACCAAAGGAGTTGACTTACTACATCGATGTTCTCAATCAGCAACATTCGATTTGTCAGTCTTCATATTGAGGCATTGCTAGGACTCAATAATCAGATGACCGAACTCCATGATTCTGATGTAGACGTTCATGCTTGATCGTAGTTTGTCTGTGGATGTTGCAAGTTGACTGGTTTTGACAACACTACGATTCTGAGAGCGTTCTATGATCTGACAATGTAGAACCTCTTGCTCTTCACTCTTGCAGTGCTTCTACGATTCTGCTTGCCTTGACTTGCATTAGGAACTGATAACTTGGCTGACTGCTTCGGCCCTTCTGGTTTGCAAGACTCTTCTGATTAGTCATGCTCAGCTCTCTCAACTTTCTTCCCTGTAATCTCTCGTTCACTCTTCATGGTGAGGCTGAGTATTGACAATCCTTTTTATCTGTCTTCTATAGGTTGGCCAATATCTCTGTAGGTGCTTTATCAGTTTATACTACTCGTTTGGCAAACACCACGATCGTAGTCACCACTACGATCATTATCTTCTGTTGGTTTGACAGACACTGAAATTGTTATCTTCTTTTTGACAGTCATTTCATTCATTGTCTTCTAACGGTCGCTTGTAGAAGACTTCTCCTGAATGGCTTCACTACTCAGTCAGTCTGTCATGCTGATAGAGTTGGGTCTTCGATCTTCTGTTGCTTGCAGGCCATTCAGAGAATGCTTTCTGGTATCCTTCAAGTATGCAGTCTGAACCTTGACTACTCTTACCAGAGACTACTATCTTTGTGTATGCTTCAGGAGTGCTCAGTTGATGAGAATCATGTAGTCTCTATGATTCTTCCTTGGCGTTGTAAGCACTTGACTGACTACGTTTAAGCCTTTGTTCTGCAGACTGTGATCTGGCTTTGATTCTGCAGATACTATGACTCTGAGTGTCGTCTGCGACTCTAAGAGTAGATCATATGACAGACTATAATTTTTGTCTTAACAACTACAGTCTTTTGACTGATCTGCCCGACTACGATTTCTGCCTCTGATATGATTTGAAGGCTCCACGACTTTGAGTGAGGCCTACGATTCTAGACTTGGCTCGGCAGGCGCTTCGACAGGTTGTCTCCACGATTCTGAACTTGGCTTCCTCAACAGAATACGGCTCCAAGAAAGTCTTCCTCGACACACCATGATTTTGCCTTGTCTTTTCTTGGTAGACTACGACTTTCGAGAGTGGCTATCTTTACAGACTACGTTTCTGCCTTGATAGACTTCGATTCTTTCTTGTCTCTCCTAGCAGATTATAAAGGCTGGTGTAGTGCTCGTTGATCAGACTGGCCTATCTATTATATTTTATAAGATCAACCTAACAAGCTTGATCTTTCTATTCATAGTCCGTATACATTGTAATCTTTTGAAGGACTTCACAAAGTTGTTCATTTATGTAGGATCAACCTAACACATTTGATCTTTTCAGTCTGAGTCCTTGTACATATGTCTATCATCTATTAAGGACTTTACAGCTTTCATCAATGCAGACATATTTGCATATTAATTCATTAAGTTCATAATCAAATCTTATATAAATAGGAATAACATTCTCATGTATATTCCTAACAGAAAATAGTATGCACACAAGCCAATCATGCATGATGATAAAGAAGATAATTTGTAACAATCTTATTCATTTATTAATAAAAGAATTATTTATTTAAAGGCGTTTATATTATCTACATCATGTTGTTATATTTAAATGTGATAAATCCATAATTTTAAGCAATTATCATGATAATGATTATGCTAATGAGATCTAAATTCTTAGATAGCTTAAAACTAAAATAGTTCTCAATCGATGGATTACTAAATAGGGATTAGTGAATCCGGATAGATTGGTACATATGTTGCTTGCTCTTTGAAAGAGAATGATCAATCTCATGATCATTTGTGTTGAGACACTAAAGCAAGTATGTAGGTATTTATTGGAGAATAAATACACCGAACATGGCTCGCTAAGGAATACCTAATGGAGTTTTACTCGCCTATTAATAGAAATTCCTTTAGTGATAGTAGTACAAGTAATCCTTAGACTTGAGATCATCATAGTATCTTATGTATGATGAGTTATACTTTGACATATCCCTTAAGACCCTGAGGGTATATCAAAGGGTATGCTTGGGTATAATTAATTATGCATGAAGATAATGAATGATTGTGACGCCCCCAGAACAGGTCCAATCCACCCAATCTATTCTGGGTCGCCACTAATACACTCGATAAAAATCTAAATACAAATCTTCAAATTCTAACTTTTAAATTATCGCACAAAATATGACCACAGTTAAAACTATGAGTTTCAATACAAATACCACTAATACCATAATATAACTCTCATGGTGCTTCAACCTTGGACAACACCTCACCCTATTTGGGTCACCAAAATCAACTGCGAAATGGCGTATACAATATGACATACACATTTAAAGTTCTCAATACAATCATATATTGTCATGCTGTTTTATAATGTATTGAGAAACTCCACAGTCACCGACCATTACTCTATTCCCTTGTTATCCTCGCTCGACCCAGCTACACTCTTATTACCTGAAAGGAATTGTGAAGCAAAAGGGTGAGCACAAATAGCCCAGTAAAAAATATCACGACTAAAGAAAATCAAATTATCAATAGCATTCGTTAGTAATAAATCAGAGATTTATAACATATGGTAGATGATAAAACTCTCCAACTATAGTTGCAGCGGAACGAACAATCCATTAGAAGAGTCAAATAGACCATAATGCCTATTATCTTTCCCATGTTAAAAGTTCACCAACAATATTTTATCCCTGTAACATCAATCAACAATTTCTGTCCACAATCAGGTGAATAATTCATAATCATAATTATGTTGATAAATTCCTATTCGCAACTAGGATGAAGATAATTTTCATCACCTATCTTTATCTGAAACATCAAAGATCATAGGTATACCAAATCACAGTTCCTGTTCATAATCATACTAATAAATTCATCTTTGCACTACGGACCAAAGATATTCATCAACAGTTCATCTTTGCGCTACAGGCCAAAGATATTCAACAACAGGTCATCTTTGCACTACAGGCCAAAGATATTCAACAACAAGTCATCTTTGCACTACAGGCCAAAGATATTTATATCTCACAAAAATATCTAATCATTTCAGAATTTATATAAACAATAATTATAACCATGTTGATCAATTCACCTTTGCCCTTAAGCTAAAGATATTCAATTGTAAATTCAATGGTCATGATCATACTAGTCAACAATTCATCTTTGCACTACTGGCCAAAGAGAACTCATAGTCATGGTCATACAAATAATATACGCATCTTTACACTCAAGTCAAAGAGAACTTCCATCACCAAGATTATAAAAAGGTTATATATGATAATAAGAACAATATGTTCAAAACATGGATCTAATTTCAAGAGTAAGATTCATACCTCAACAATAATTTGGTTAGAAAAAGAAACCAATTTTATCGTGAATAGTACCCCATGCATAGTACTCCGTGAATAGTGTCGTATACGTGAATATTGTCGTATACGTGAATAGTAACCTCGACATAAAAAAAGTAGAAATTTCATAAGAAAAATCATACTTCGTGAATAGTACCGTATTCGTGAATAGTGTCGTATACGTGAATAGTAACTCCAACATGAAAAGGTAGAAATTTCATTACAAAAAATCATACTTCGTGAATAGTACCGTATTCGTGAATAGTGTCGTATACGTTACCGTATACGTGAATAGTAATCCAGACGGAAAAGGTTAAAATTTCATAATAAAATTCATACCAATATTTCGATGAAATGATATTGAAAGCAATAACATCATTTACGAAAAATATAACATCCCTTACAAGAATGATATCCCTTACCTCAAAAGAAAAGTACTTCTGACTGGAACATCGGATATAATACTGAAGGAAACTTGTACTGTATAGCAACACTCAAAGTATCGAAATACTCACAAAAATACGCTCGATAGTATAGAGAGAGAAACTTCTGATTCTGGTGTGTTTTTCAAATTCTAATTCAGCACCCTATTTATAGAAAAATGCCTAGAACGCCAAAGCAGAAAATTTAATAAAATAATATTATTTTAAAAAATTTCCTACGCACCATCTCTTGGAATCTCAATTTTCAGCATTTTACACACAAGTGGGGCCCACCTTCTAGAAGAATTTTACAACAAACAAGAGTGGCGCCCACCATATGTTAAAAAAACATTTATTCTAAAACTTCAATAATTCATAATAAATAACCCATTTATCAGAAAAATACCAATTTTATGTTCATTCCATAGAAAATTTAATTCTCTACAACTTTGCAGAAGAAAGTTTTTCCAAATTCGGAACGAAAAATGACCGAAATCTACATACGGATGATTTTTTTAATTTCCTTCTCTTCCCTTTCTCTTTCTTCCTTTCCCATATTCTTCCACTAACTCTCTCTCTCTCCCCCTTTTCTTCTCTCACCCCCACCACTTCTTCCATACACACACACATATACGTACACACACACACACACACACACACACACACACACACACACACACACACACACACATATATATATATATATATACACACACACATATATATATAGTAAAATATATATATAATTATTAAATAATTCCAATTCTATCTTTCTCTCTTCCACCTCATTTATTCATAAATCATGAATTTATTATAAAAATATCACCATTATTATATTATTATATTATCACATTATACACTTATAATGTAATATTATAATAAATTATTTGAATAAATTATTTTATCAAAAAAAATAAAATATCAATTTTCAACAATTATTTCTTTAAAAATTCTCCCATTAAATAAATATTTTCTTATCATTTTTTTTATCAATAATTAAATATTCACAAATAATATTACAGCACCACAATATTGACAACCAGGTCGTTCCTAGGAAAGAGGGGGCCTTCCGATAAGGATTTCTCCTTACTGGCGCGCAATTAAATAACCCCTCCTAGACAGAACTTTCTTAGACATTGCTAATAATGCTGTCTAATAATATTATTCAAATAATATAAATTATTAATTTGATAATATACAATACTGTGCAGTGATAATTATTGAAACAACAATAATATAAAATACTGTGTAATACCGTGTGCTACTATACAACAATGTGTATTACTTTATTTTAACCACTGGGTATTTCAACAGTGTTAATGGTAAGAACTACGCCATTATTTTTAGAAAATTTATTCGTGTCGTTTTCTTCATCCGACAGTTTTCCGTTATGGGGCCCACAAATGGTTGCGCCATCGTACGAATATTCCCCGACAACAAAAATATTCCACGACCAACGAATATTTCCCGACAAAAATAAATATTTTATAACCACTTGATTATTTTGAAAAATTTATATATATCACCCTTAACATTAAACTTTTATCAATTTAACCATTTACTAAATAGAAAAATTGAATACTTTTATTTCATAAAATCTGGGGTCTTACAGTCTCCCCTCCTTATGAAATTTCGTCCCCGAAATTTACGTACCTGGTATTTCGACGAGTTGAGAATATCTTGCTTTCATTTTAAATTCTATCTTCCTTGTCATCATGATTTCTCCATTATCATCAATTAGATTTCAGATATCCTTCTGAATACAGCTAAAAAACAACGGTTAATTGACATATCACAATTTGTCAATTAATTAAGTAAGAAATTTCAGCTTAGGTAAGTCATACACTAGCGAAGTATATTACTCGTCTATCCCCTCCTAGTTCTAGACTCAGATCTCCGCCAGCGACCATATCCCTAAGCTCTGATACCACCTTGTGACGCCCCTAGAACAGGTCCAGTCAACCCAACCTAATCTGGGTCGCCACTAATACACTCAATAAAAATCCAAATACAAATCTTCAAATTCTAACTTTTAAACTGTCGCACAAAATACGACCACAGTTAAAACTGTGAGTTTCAATACAAATACCACTGATACCATAATGTAACTCTCATGGTGCTTCAACCTTGGACAACACCTCACCCTATTTGGGTAACCAAAATCAACTGCTAAATGGCGTATACAATACGACACACACATTTAAAGTTCTCAATACAATCATATATTGTCACGCTGTTTTATAATGTATTGAGAAACTCCACAATCACCGACCATTACTCTATTCTCTTGTTATCCCCGCTCGACCCAGCTACACTCTTATTACCTGAAAGGAATTATGAAGCAAAAGGGTGCGCACAAATAGCCCAGTAAAGAATATCACGACTAAAGATAATCAAATTATCAATAGCATTCGTTAGTAATAAATCAGAGATTTATAACATATGGTAGATGATAAAACTTTCCAACCATAGTTGCAGCAGAACGAACAATCCATTAGAAGAGCCAAATAGACCATAATGCCTATTATCTTTCCCATGTTAAAAGTCCACCAACAATATTTTATCCCTGTAATATCAATCAATAATTTCTGTCCACAATCAGGTGAATAATTCATAATCATAATTATGTTGATAAATTCCTCTTCGCAACCAGGACGAAGATAATTTTCATCACCTGTCTTTACCTGAAACATCAAAGATCATGGTTATACCAAATCACAGTTCTTGTTCATAATCATACTAATAAATTCATCTTTGCACTACGGGCCAAAGATATTCATCAACAGTTCATCTTTGCGCTACAAGCCAAAGATATTCAACAACAGGTCATCTTTGCACTACAGGCCAAAGATATTCATATCTCACAAAAATATCTAATCATTTCAGAATTTATATAAAAAATAATTATAACCATGTTGATCAATTCACCTTTGTCCTTAAGCTAAAGATATTCAATTGTAAATTCAATGGTCATGATCATACCAGTCAACAATTCATCTTTGCACTACTGGCCAAAGTGAACTCATAGTCATGGTCATACCAATAATCTACGCATCTTTACACTCAAGTTAAAGAGAACTTCCATCACCAAGATTATAAAAAGGTTATATATGATAATAAGAACAATATGATCAAAATATGGATCCAATTTCATGAGTAAGATTCATAACTCAACAATAATTTGGTTTGAAAAAGAAAACAATTTTGTCGTAAATAGTACCCCATGCATAGTACTCCGTGAATAGTGCCGTATACGTGAATATTATCGTATACGTGAATAGTAATCTTGACATGAAAAAGGTAGAAATTTCATAAGAAAAATCATACTTCGTGAATAGTACCGTATTCGTGAATAGTGTCGTATACGTGAATAGTGCCGTATACGTGAATAGTAACTCCGACATAAAAAGGTATAAATTTTATAAGAAAAATCATACTTCGTAAATAGTACTCGTGAATAGTATCGTATTCGTGAATAGTGCCGTATACGTGAATAGTATCGTATACGTGAATAGTAATCCCGACGGAAAAGGTTAAAATTTCATAATAAAATTCATACCAATATTTCGATGAAATGATATTGAAAGCAATAACATCATTTACAAAAAATATAACATTCCTTATAAGAATGATATCCCTTACCTCAAAAAAAAAAGTACTTCTGACTGGAACATCGGATATAATACTGAAAGAAACTTGTACTGTATAGCAACACTCAAAGTATCAAATACTCACAAAAATACGCTCGATATTATAGAGAGAGAAACTTCTGATTCTGGTGTGTTTTTTAAATTCTAATTCAGCACCCTATTTATAGAAAAATGCTTAGAACGCCAAAGCAGAAAATTTAATAAAATAATATTATTTTAAAAAATTTCCTACGCACCATCTCTTGGAATCTCAATTTTCAGCATTTTACACACAAGTGGGGCCCACCTTCTAGAAGCATTTTACAACAAACAAGAGTGGAGCCCACCATATGTTAAAAAAAACATTTGTTCTAAAATTTTAATAATTCATAATAAATAACCCATTTATCAGAAAAATACGAATTTTATGTCCATTCCGTAGATAATTTAATTCTCTACAACTTTGCAGAAGAAAGTTTTTTCAAATTTCGAACGAAAAATGACCGAAACCTACATACGGATGATTTTTCCAATTTTCTTCTCTTCCCTTTCTCTTTCTTCCTTTCCCATATTCTTCCACTAACTCTCTCTCCCCCCCCCCCTCCCCCCCTCCCCCCTTTTCTTCTCTCACCCCCACCACTTCTTCCATACACACACACACACACACACACACACACACACACACACACACACACACACGCACACATATATATATATATATACACACACACATATATATATTAAAATATTTACAATTATTAAATAATTCCAATTCTATCTTTCTCTCTTCCACCTCATTTATTCATAAACCATGAATTTATTATAAAAATATCACTATTATTATATTATTATATTATTACATTATACACTTATAATGTAATATTATAATAATATATTTGAATAAATTATTTTATCAAAAAAAATAAAATATCAATTTTCAACAATTATCTCTTTAAAAATTCCCCCATTAAATAAATATTTTCTTATCATTTATCAATAATTAATTAGTCACAAATAATATTACAGAACCATAATATTGACAACCAGGTCGTTCCTAGGAAAGAAGGGGCCTTCCGATAAGGATTTCTTCTTACTTGCGCGCAATTAAATAGTCCCTCCTAGACAGAATTTTCTTAGACATTGCTAATAATGCTGTCTAATAATATTATTCAAATAATATAAATTATTGATTTGATAATGTAAAATACTGTGCAGTGACAATTATTGAAACAACAATAATATAAAATACTGTGTAATACCTTGTGCTACTATGCAACAACGCATATTACTTTATTTTAACCACTGGGTATTTCAACAGTATTAACGGTAACAACTACGCCGTTATTTTTAGAAAACTTATTCGTGTCATTTATTTCATCCGACAGTTTTTCGTTATAGGGCCCACAAATGGTTGCGCCGTCGTACGAATATTCTCCGACAACAAGAATATTCCACGACCAACGAATATTTCTCGACAAAAATAAATATTTTATAACCACTTCATTATTTTAAAAATTTTACATATATCACCCTTAACTTTAAACTTTTATCAATTTAACCATTTACTAAATAGAAAATTTGAATACTTTTATTTCATAAAATCCGGGGTCTTACAATGATCAATAAAGGATCTACCACTTTTAGTAAAAGAAGTGAATGTCCTATGTGATTCGTTAAATGATAACTCAGTATTCCTTGGCCAAAGCAGAATGAAATTAGAAAATAGTTTTTAATTTGCATTATCGAAGTTTGTGCATTTAGGATTGGAATACATATAATTAAATAAAATAAAACTTGATAGTAAATATATGTCTTATATTTAATTGAGACATTGTATGGTAGAATGAATGAATTGTACGGTAACTATTTACTCAAATATTCTTTTATGATTAATGTTGAAATCTATATTATCTGAAAAGTCATTGAGCGCTAAGGGGGCTTACCCTTATTATAGAATAAATATTTATTTAAATAAATTAATAGTTAATTTATTTATTTAAATAAAATTAGAATTGTTCTAATTAATTTATTCACAATCGATTTAATATGGAGAACCTAAAGGGTCACACCATAAAAGTATGAATATTTATTTATGAAGCAAATGACATAATTATAATAATAAGTTAAGTATATTTAATTTAATCTATGGTGATAGAATAAATTAATTAGCTTAATATTTGTTATTTAATATTTTAGAAATACTAAATATAAATTAATAAGAGGAGTTTTATTATTATTATTACTATTATTATTAATTTGAATTCCTAAAAGAGTTTGGGAATTAATTAATAAAAGTACTCTCCCATATAGCTAATAAGATTATGAGGTAAATTAATTAAAGAATTTTAATTAATTGCTCCTAATAAGATTAGGAAGCCTAATTAATTAAAAGAGTTTAATTAATTAATATGAAACTTAAATCCTAAAATGGTTAGGAGGGTTACCTACCTCTATAAATAAGAGGAGTCTTATTTTGATTAGGGACTAATGTAATTCCTATTGTTGGGAGAGCACACATTTTCTAAAGAGAGAGAAAAACTAGGATTTTGCAAATAACCCACCTTCTTAATATTTGTTCATGTAACGACCATGAATTTTAAACTCCTTATTTATTAAATATGTGATTTAATTTTAACGAGTTAGTTTTGTGAGTTTATTTAAACCTTATGTGGTTATGTGAATTGGTGAAATGGTTAAGGGGAGTCACTAATAGTTTATTTAAATTAGTGGACTAGCCCTGAGACTTTAATATCAGAAAATTGATAGGATTATTAATAATTAAATATTCCAATTATTTGGATATAGTGTCAAGAGTTGATCATATTGATAAATTGCAATTATGAGTAAATATTTGATAATGTGTTGATTTAACAATTATTATGAATAAATAATAATTAATGAATGAGAGATTAATAAATATAATAATATTATATTTACTTGATTAATTATTTCATACAAGCATGTGATAAGTAAACCTTACAAAATATGGTAGTTAACTATATACTATATATAGTACAAGGTGACGTATTAATACGTCTACATATTATATATGTAGACTATATAGTATGATTAATTACATTATGTGAGTTACATATTATTGCTTATGTAACATGATAGACATTAATATATAACCCCATTACCTTATATTAATATCAATAACATTATTAATTGATAAATAATTTCAATAAGTTAGTATAATTATTATAGTAACAGTTATTATAATAATAACAGTTATGGTAATAAATAATGAGCAATACACAATTATATTATATTTGGTGTTAATAAAAAATGTACATGGATTATATGTTATCATATGTATAACCCAAATTGATACATTGTATTGTGGGTTAACTAATTAAAAGTACATTGGGACTTATATGTATACATAATGTGTACATGCATTTTATAACTTAAGAGTTTGTACATGCTACACTTAATATATGCAAGTTGCTGAGAATTGTGTCCCATAATGAGAGGCCATCCTCAATTTCCTCTCATACACGTGAACTCCCACATGCTACTCTAGCCTACTCCTTCTCTCAAATTCATCAATTATAGCCAATAATTATGGGGGAAGTGGGCATTATGATGGGTTCTAACTACTCCCAATTATCCCTCATACACTTCTTATTCCTATTATTTTGAAATGGAGAGCAAAAACATGGACCATGTAAAGAATTGGCTATAAATAGAGCCCCTCTTCTTCTCATTTCATTTGCTGAGGATTTCATTTGAGTTAGGAAGAGTATTATAGCAACATTGCAAGTCTAATAGTAGCATTACAGAATCTGTTTAGCAGCAAGTTCATTTACAGAGGTATAAATCCATTTTTTATTTCTATAGAATTCTTAATATTTGATTCTTGGAATTAAGCATGTAATTATTGATAATTGGATTGAAATATGTTGGTTAAGTGTTATACAAGATGTTAAACATGTTAGAATTGCTAAATGGTGTGTTAGAAACAATTTTGATAGGAAAATTTCTGAGTTGGGTTTGCAGAACTGCCGAAGCAGTTTAGCTTCTGGTCTGGCCGACAGCCTGCGCAGCTGTGCCAGTATTATACTGGCCAGCGGCGCAGCTGCGCCACAACCTGCTCTTGGATTGGCCGGACACCGGCGCAGCTGCGCCGGGTTTATACCTGGTGCCTGCGCAGCTGCGCAGGTTCCTGTGGCCAGTTTTTGTTTTCTGCTTCTGTTAAGCTGCTGTGATATACTAACATGTGATATACCATTGAAACAAGCTTGTGAACATGATTTAAATATAGATATTAGTACAATAACATGATATAAGTATGTATTCGTTGATGCTAAACGTATATGCCATGATCATATATTTTAAAAAAGGGAAACTTGTAATTCAAAAGGAAACCTTGCCATGGACGTATCACGCGAACATTCTGATTTTGTAAACACAATAGTGTGGTTTATATTGTCATGAAATGCGAGTCTAAAGTGTGTTCACACACTAGCATACGTGATAGCAAGATTCTAGCGATTTTGAAATAAGGAACTTAAGAACTTTCAAAGTGAACTTGGCTAAGGTTAATATCTTTTAGATTCTGACCATTTGAGAGCATATATATGGTTTATATATGAGTCCTAAGACATACGAGTTATGAGCATAAGGCACTTAACATGTATTATGATACCTTATTGGCTTAGTGTGATTTTTCAACAAAAAGCTTAGAACGTGAAAGATTATATCATCGAACACCATGTGGATTACGTATTGAGCATACAAGCATGTACATTAGAGTTCGTTATGCCTATAAGCATATTAACATGGACCTCGTTGAGTTAACGTATAGATTTCACATATACACGTATTCATAGAAAATGAATTTCTAAGGCATGAAATAGGTGGATTAAAGTATGCATGTATAGTATAAGCATGAGCATGCTTGTTATGTTTAACCTTGTTATGTGATAACATGAAGCATGAACTTGTATTATGTAAAGTATACAAATTACCGACATGAGAGCATATGACTTTAAACTAGGATTAGGTTGAGCATGCTAGGTTTTCAAAAATTATAATCATAAAACATGTATGTTGATTAAATATAAGTAACTTGAAGTATTATGTGTTCAAGTCTATATTGATGCATAGAAACTAGATAATCTAAAGTTATTAAATCTATGACATGATTAGATTGACTTACGTGAATTCTGGATAGATTGATATGATAAGCAGATTCTTGTAAGTGTAGACTCATATTAGTTTACACATGCTAATTGGAATACCGACTTATTAATGTTAGGTTATTTCAGCGAGATTTAATTAAAGCTAGAACTTAATTGTAGCTGAGCAATCAGGCAAGTCTCCGAACTTCACTATTTGGTTGTGCAAGTTCTTTAATTCTTATTTGTACAAGTTCCTATCCTTCTCATATTGTATTGAGCAGGTTATTATCGTATTGACAGTTAATTATTTAAAGCTTGAACTTTATTTCCAAGCATGCTATTAGGTGGTTTAATTACTTTACAATTATTCCACATCGATATTATTGTTATTCGCACTTGGTGCACTTGATTTCGTACAGTCTTGGACTTGTACATTATTTAAAGTTCTATAATTCTTGAACTGCGTCAGATAGAGTCTGAACCCTTGTTCGGTCAGACAATTGTATAAAAATTTTATAAAAGCTATCCAAACCAATTGATGGAAAGGATTCTTAGACTGAAAGAACACCCCTTGTATATATAGGGGAGTACCCCGGGTATCTAGTATAAAGATACAAACAGCAGAGTTGAATGTTATGCATATACATAGCGTACGCGAGGCTGATCCCCTCAAGTACTTATTCTGTAGCCAGTAACCAAAGGGTCAATCAGCTATTGATTTCGTTGGAGTTTTATAGTTCAAAAGTCTACTTGACTATCAGTTATTCTAACAGCAATTATTATTCTTGCTTCCGATATTCATATTGTTGAATTCATTATCAGATATATTCCTTTCATCATGATATATCCTTTATTGTTGTATTTCAACTTGCTGAGCAAACTTATTGCTCGTTCTTGCTATATCATGACTTATATTGCAGTTAAGCCAGAGACTTCAGGAAAGGACAAGGGTAAAGGGAAGATGTAGGATTAGTTTGCAAGGGCAGACTTTATCTTTATGTTTAATTAATTTACTGTTATGTAATATGAACCCTATTGACTACTCTAGGGTATGTTTGTATGTTTTGTATTTAAGGCTATCGAATCTTGGGACTAGTAACACATTTTGAATGAACGACATACGTTTATTATATTCCGCACTTAGTTATTGCATGTTGTTTAGAGGTGGATGTTTATGTTAGATCGTGACGACCGGACCAGGGTCAGAGGACCCGGATTCGGGGGTGTCGCAGTTCATCCTTGGTAGATCACCTCTAGAGGCCAAACACTTGGGTTGCTGACATTGATCAAAGGAAAGAATCACACCCGGTAGATTCAAGTTGAACAAGGAAAGGATTGGAGTTGAACTCGTACTTGAGGAAGCACGAATCTGCAAGGGTATTATTCGTTCTTCATCTCTTTAGATTGAATTTATAATTGCGCATAAACTGACGTTGATCAAATGAAAGAATCACACCCGGTAGATTCAAGTTGAACAAGGAAAGGATTGGAGTTGAACTCGTACTTGAGGAAGCACGAATCTTCAAGGGTATGATTCGTTCTTCATCTCTTTAGATTGAATTTATAATTGCGCATAAAGGATGATCCGGGTTCATGGTTTGTAAAATTTTAAAACTCTATTTTTACGCTTCTGTTGCTATGTATGTAATTGTTACATGCTACTTTGATCTTACAAGCCTAACATAACCAACCTTATCACAACCGAAGATATTGATAACCAACCTTATTACAATCGAAGATATATATAACCAACCTTATTAGAACTAAAGATGTAGATAACCAACCTTATCACAACTGAAGATATAGATAACCAACCTTATTACAACCGAAGATATAGATAACCAACCTTATTACAATTGAAGATATAGATAATCAACCTTATTACAACCGAAGATATAGATAACCAACCATATCACAACCAAAGATATAGATAACCAACTTTATTACAACCAAAAATAGATAAATAACCGACCTTATACCCGTCATAATTTCCTTCCTTATATTGCCTTCCCGACCCCTGTGAGATGTATCAAATAGAGGTTCCGGAGAACTGAATTTAACAAATAATAAAAATATTAGTTCCGTATAACTGAATAATGAAAATATTCGTTCCAAAGAACTTAATAAAAATGTTCGTTCCGAGGAATTGAACGTATTCATTCCGAAAAAATGAATAAAAGTGTTCGTTCCGAGGAACTGAACGTACTCGTTCCGAAGAACTGAATAAAAGTGTTCGTTCCGAAGAACTAAACGTATTTGTTCCGAAGAACTAAATAGAAGTGTTCGTTCCGAGAAACAGAACATATTCATTTCGAAGAACTGAATAGAAGTGTTCGTTCCGAGGAACTGAACGTATTCGTTCCGAAGAACTGAATAAAAGTGTTCATTCCTAGGAACTGAACGTATTCTTTCCAAAGAATTGTTCGACCTTATAACGCCATCTGACTTTATAGTGTCAAAATTGTCTTCCCAACCCGTTGGGAGGCTATTGTCCGACCTTATAACACCATCCAATCTTATAATGCCAAAATTATCTTCCCAACCAGTTGGGAGGCTTTAATCCGACTTTATATCTCCAAATGTATATAGTCGAAGACATAATGTAGCCGATGTGATATAGCCCGAAGAAAACTGTAATTATCCATAGAGAGTTGTTGTTGCCCGAAGTGAGTCGCCATTACCCGGAGCGTCATCAACTCTCATATTAAACTTATATATTATGCCCAGAGATTTTTCTCCCTACTAATTTTGTTGTTGTGCCGAAGAGTGAGACAATAAGTGAAAACCAAAGTGTGAAAAGATGTCTGGATAAGTGTTTTATTTGCCGAAGCATGAATTTGTCGATGCATTACTGATGAGTAGGTTTTATATCTATGAATCCGGTATTATTAAACTTAATTATTGTTATCTCTGAGTGTTTTTAGTACATTTTTATTTGTTTTTGTGTTTATTTATTTCATGATGGAGCTGGAAGGGCAATTCGATCATAAAGAAAAGAAAAGAATTAAAAATCATTAAAATTAGAGCTGAGTGACATTTTTATAAATATGTGGTTCTGGTCAAGCGCCTAAGCGCTTGGATTTGTACTAGGTTGAGCACCTAGGCGCTCCTGCACGCCCAATGTTGCCAAACTTTGCTGCTAAGTTGCTTTTGAAGTCAAATAGGAATCTGGATGAGGGTTTTGTCCAATATAAATAGGAAAAGACTTAAGAAAAAATGTATCGTGGAATTTCGGAAGACAATTTGCAGAGAGAATATCAAAGGAAACACGAAGGAGATTTCTGAGGCTAAAGATCAAAAGGAGAATTAGGAGCAATCTGACAAGTTTCTTCTACTCTTCTCTAAATTCTTAGACTTTATAATTATCTGGGATGTTTGGATTATTTATTCGGATGATGTTTTCCTTATTCATTATGAACTAAACTTCTATTTAGGCTTGCAACGGAACTTGATGACTAGTTTTGAGTAATATATTTTATGTTGATTATTATTGGTTACTCCTGGGGTGTCTATTATATCTTGAGCATAATTATTTAATTGCTTGGCCAGTAATTAGTGAGATAAACTCATATGAAATTGATAAATAGAAGATGGGTTAAGATCTGGAGATAATAGCGTAAGATTATAATTTATGCATATGTTGGAACTTATAATTTGTATATAGGATAGAGATATACCTATATGCCTTATGTGATCTAATTGAGAACTTAAGCTACAAATTCTTGTTAATTTCAATTTGCATAGAAATATAGTAAATTGATTAACTAGAGTGTTTCTACTAATTCTAATTTTTATTGGAATTAAGAGAATATGTCTATAGGTTCATTGAAAGATGCTTATAGATACACATGAGTTCTTAATCAACAATCCATGTTAACTAATTTAACTCGACAGGAAATATTGACCTTAAAGTGTAGACCTGGCAAAAGAGGCCCGGGCCCACAGGCCGGCTCGACCCACCCGCAAAAACATAGGCTATGGGCTTTATAATTGCAGCCCACGTAAAGCTGGGTCATTTTGGCCCAGCCCGTGAAGGCCCGGCCTACGGGTAGCCCGACCCATGGCCCGTGAATTATTTTTAAAAAAAAAACAAAACAATGCTACTCATCCTATTGTTGAAAAGCTAAGCGATTATCTCATTGAGCAGGGTATCTAATTGTAGTGGTAAGTAATTGGCTTTCATTTCCTGTTCGTTTTTAACCACATCCTCTTTTTGTCTTTCTATTTGTCCACCCACTATCATATTGTTTGATTCTTCCCTCTCCTCACTTATTCAGTATTTTTTTTAAAATTGATTAATGAGAATTAATGTGAAGGAAACATAAAGCAGGAAAATCCAATAAATTTATGTATTTTAAATTTAAAAATATTTAAATTAATTTAATGATCTTATATTTTAAAACGAATAAAGAGTACTCTTCAACATACAAATTTGTTATCTAGCTAGCTTGGCCAAATAAAGCCCACTAGATTTTATACAGATCACTTGGGTTGTACAAATAAAATGTCATTTTCACAATAACAAGCCCAACCCAAGAAGGCTATGTTTGTTTGCAATGATTATAATCCCAAAACTATTAATCCTAGAATTATAACCCTGAGATATTTTACAAACAAATGATTTTATATTTTAAAACGAAAATAACATAATTTATTAAAGTTAAATGTTCATTTGTATTATTGAGATTAATTGTGCATTTATGTATTTGTATATGTATAAAAATATGTATTCCTTTTGAGTTAAATTGACAAATTGTGTAGCATAACTTTGCAAAAAAAAAGAAAAAAGAAAAAAAGCCCACGGGCCGAGCCAGCCCGGCCCAACTCGGGCCACGGGCCTCACAATTTCAGCCCAAGAAAAGTTGGGCCATTTTGGCCCGGCACGCTTCTAGCCCGATCCGTTTGGGTCGGCCCGGCCCGTTTACCATGTCTATTAAAGTGAATCATCAAGGAAAGTTGCGATCCTAAGCCTTTTTAATCTGAAACCAATTCTTGGTAGTTGAGTTTAATTAGTTAATTCATATAATTTGTCATAAATTCACAACAATTATCGATTTAATAAAATTAGTTTAATATAAAGTTAGTAAGTGATAGTTATTTTATATAATTCTCTGGTGGCTGACTGATGATGGACTTTACAAGACTTATTCGAACCTTAATGCTGACTTGGAAGAAATATACAGAGCTTACAATCCTGTGGGAGCGTTTGAAGTCGTGTTTGTTGCATTAGGTAAAAAGAGGAACGTTTTCAATGTTTCATTCTCCAGGGTGCCCTGGCTTTCCATCCCACACAAAGATCAAAAAGCAAGAGATCTCCTCCGGACAAAGTTTGCTATTCCATTCCCGACATCTGCAAGAGCTGTTCTTTTTGCCCCTGACGGCATTGTCTTGCTTAAAGACTGTGGATTTGACTTCCGCTATTATGGAGTTGAAGGCTTTCCCTTCACCAAGCAAAGAAGAAGGATATACGGCGTGAAGCTAGTGCACTTTGGGATGAACTCGTCGTGAAAAACAAAAACTCTCTTTGAACACGCTTTTGGGGGACTACGTAATTTCCAGTGAAGGGGATCAGGCAAGTCATTTTTGTTTGCTAGGGTGACTAGTAATTTCTTTTTGTACGATGTGGTTATGGATTATTTCTAAGCCTGTCCCAGTATTTGCTCCTCATTTGAAAACAACTATTTCTACAGGTAAGTACCTCCTCGCTTGAAGGTAATATTGTGGGCTTGTATTTTTTTGAGGTTGATTATGTGGGCTTTTGAAAGGACTAGAAAGCTTTTGAAAATTGGGAAAAAGGCGAAAGATAGGCTGTACGAAAATTTTGAGATTGTGTTCATCAACGAAGATTCTACAAATCTTTCCTTTGCTAAGGAAAAATTCAAAGAGGAGTTTAGATTTACTATCCCTTGGTACTCACTACCTGTTGACGGTAGAAAGTTGTGAGGTTTTCCAGATCGAGTTTCATTTGCATGCATCTTTGAAGGATGCGGGTTATTTATTGTTCTTAAGCCTGATAGGTATCAACTCATAAGTTACTTTGCCTTTGACATCTTGGTAGAGTTTGGAATTGATGCATATCCATTTGTCTTGGAAAAAGCTGTGATGATAGAGAAGATCAAACAACAAGACAAACTGGTGTTGGGCGACCTTTTATCATCCTCGGCTCCTTTACGCAGAGAGTTTTCTTCCTGCTTCAAGGTATGTTCACTTATGATGAGCTCTAGCTATTTTGACATTAATTGTAGTGTCATTTGTGCAAACCAATGGACCTCTAAATGTTGACCTCTATTTCTGAAATGTTCTATCTCTCTTTTAGGAGGAGGATACTACTGTCTCCAATAGTCTGTCCTTTTATTCTTTGCAACACATTCTTGCTACAGATCTGGATTATTTTTGACTGCGTTGAAGAGAATGTACCTTGAAAAGAAGGGGACAGGGAATGACTTTGAGATTATTTACATCTCGTTGGACTGTGACGAGTCCCCATCTTCCTTCCCGTTGAGCATCTAAGAAATGCCGTGGTTGGTCCACTCTTATGTCCCAGATGTTGCCTCTTCCTTGGCCGAAATGGTGTTTAAACTTCCTTTTCACCTTCCCGCAATTGCAGCCTTTGGACCGGATGGGCATCTTCTAACAAAAGAATGCAACTTGGCTTTTAAAAAAGAGGGGAATTCTATGTACCCATTTATTGAAGCTGATTTATGTAAAGAGGTTCACAGGGAACTACAAATGAGGCACAACTGGGACTTGGATAAGCTCCAAGACTATGAACATGATTAGGCACAACTGGGACTTGGATATCCTCCAAGTAGATTATGTTCTTTAAGGGTACTTTTGTGTAAGGGATTATTGCATGGGTCTGACTAATAGTCCTATGTAGGAAATAGTACTTGGTTTGAGTTTAGTTCTTGGGGACAAAGTTATTCGTGTCTATTATAAATATTTCATAATTAATTTATATTGGTTTTTTTTTAATTTATAAATAACTCATTCCATTACTTAATGACGACATTTAATTCATGTCTACCTCTCAAAGGTTTCATCTTCTTCTTCTCTGCAATAAAAAGAAAAAATAAAAAATCATCTTTTTTAAGTGAGATATTCTTTTATATCTTTGTCTGAACTTATAAACAAAAATTTAAAATTTAAAATATAAGACGAAGAATTAATTTATGTAGAATAATTTTCAACGTAATTTAATGCATGAGTATTTAGTTTCCATTATCGGAGTTAAAACAAAACAAAAAAAGGTGTGGTACACTTCAAAAAAAATATTGTGTGCTCTTACGTACCAATAGTCTAATTTTTAGCGTACCAAAATATTTTTGTTGTTTTACTTAGTTGTCGGATTCTCAAACGTCACATTTGTACTAAATTATTTGTAAAACTAAAATCTTCTATAAAACTAGTTTTATTGCATTTTGATTCTACGAGAATTCCTAATTCCTAATTATAAGCACTCTTATATTGCAATCCTAGTATAAGAATCAGGGAACAACACATGGGTACGGCAGCCACCCAGAAGTCTGATTTGCGGTTAACACCTGGCCGACACGTCCAACTAACTGTCCCTCTCGAGGAACTCATCGACAACCTAGTGAAGGAGAACAAGGTGGTCGCATTCATCAAGGGATCAAGAAGTGCCCCCTTATGCGGATTCTCACAGAGGGTGCATGATTGGGATTCTTGAAAGTGAAGGAGCAGATTACGAGAGTGTTGATGTTCTTGATGAAGAGTATAATAGTGGATAAGAGAGACACTAAAGAAGTATAGTAACTGGCCTACATTTCCGCAGGTCTTTGTGAATGGTGATTTTGTTGGTGGGTGTGACATCTTGTCCTCCATACATGAAAAGGGTGGACTTTCTAGTTTTTTAAAAAGTAGAGGACTTTTTATAAATTTGCAGTGGTGTGAAACAGGTGCAAAGCCACCTTGTGTAGATGGGGGCAATTGCCCCGTCGTGTTCGACAAATTTCTTTAGTAGATTTGTAACATGATAAAGTTAAATGTACCCCTCACAGTTTACTATTTTAGAAGCTCGGACCTCCTTATTCTCAATATATTTTCCTTGCGCTTTTTTTGTTGCTAAATTTTCATTTTTCTTTTCTTATTTATAATTTGTTTGCTTCTTTAGCATACTAGGGAACATCATTTAAGAAGAAAAAAAAAATTTGTAATACTCCTATAGGTGAAGCTAGAGTTGGGTCATGAAAAACTGGAGTCTCAACCGGGAGTTTTACAACTGCAATCAGACTAATCTCCATAAATTAGTTTTTTTTTTTTTAAAGTTAGTCTGCCTTCAATATAAACAAAAAAGTAGTGTCCAACTAATCGATCTGTAAAATTGAGTGGCCGAGACAAAATCATGTTCAATGATTGAATTAAATGTGACTTCAAAACCAATATATTTAATGTCAAAAATATTTTTTGAATCTCTCATTCTAAAGACTCGTTCGGAAAATTGAGTGGCCAAATCATCTTATTCAACAAATGAATCAATCTCAAAGTAATAGTGAAAATTGATAAATGAATTTAAACAGTCTAGTTTTAACCTAATTCTGCTCAATATAGTCGATTGATCATTTGGTGGAGTGGGGGCGTAGTCGAGTAAAGATAAAAACTAATGAGTAAAACTAGTGTTTGTTAACAAAGTAGTATTTTAAAATAACTTTTAAAACAATTATATACGTATATTTTTTTATAAATTTTAAATCTTAAATTCAACCATGATTTCAAATCACTAAATTTAAGGCCATGCTCAATAATGACTTATAAGATTTCAAATCACTAAATTTAAGGCATCAATGATTTATAAGTTGGTTAAACCAACTTATAAGTCATTTGTCACTCTTAAGGTGTTTGGCAACACGACTTATTTTTTAACTTATATAAGTTAAAAAAGATAAGCAATATTTTATAATTTATTTAAAAATAACTTATAAATCGTTTTAATAAGGAGGCTTGATGTTTATTTTGGCTAGGGCTATAAATGGTAACCGAAAAATTCATATTCGTCCGCATCTGTATTCGATTTTTTTTTTTTGGACAAATATGACCCTTTTAGCCCCAACTATTTTGGAATTAAAAAAAATGTTGGACAAATATGCCCCTTTTAGCCCCCAACAGAATAAGTAAAAACATGTTTTTAAAAAGGTCCGCTAGAATCGGAAGTCATGAAGCAAAAAAGTTTGAAGCAACACGGGGCCCAAGAGTTCTAATTATATTATACAAATTTGAAGAAACACGGTTAAAGCAGAGTCGGTTAAAGCAGAGTCCTAATTACATTATACAATTTCATGTATGTATAGGAGATATCAGTTTTGTCCATATCAATTCTGTTAGGAAATTTGTAGCTTCGTAGAGTCAAGATTGATTGTAGAAGACGTGACACGGATGATCCCTGTCCTTAAGGTGTTTATCGCCCCCCACCACGATCGGTTTGCTAAGGGTTGCAGATATACCTCCAGGATATATGTCAAGCCTTAGTGAATAATTTGTGATAGCAATTCACAAAAAATTACAACTGAAACTTCTTTGTAGTAGTTATTTGTTTGTAAGAAGAATTGGAGAAGATCAAAAAGAGAGAAAAACATGTGCACAAATTGCTTGTAACTTATATGTATTATTATTACATATCTCTTATCTTATGTATATAGATCAACATATAGACATACATATATCAAACATACATGTAAGTTACATAATATACTATTTAATTCTATATTTAACCATACTTAATAATACTAAATATGTAAGTTACATATTAGTAATAACTAGGAGGTTAATAGTATTTGAATAGTCTCATTATTTTCCTTTTGTTCCAAAATAAAACAAACTTCTATTAAATGGAACTAAGAAAATAGTTTTATTAAACAACTTTGCACCTTATTAATGTCTCATTATAGACACAAATTAAATGATTTCTCAAATCAAATGAAATTCTCTCTTATTCTCCACATAGAGGACATTAAGTTACACCTTTTATACTTACTTAAATTATGTCCACAATGAGTTTTATCAAACTCAAATATAACATATAATAAGTCACAAAGTATAAAATAAGGTGCAATATATAACAAATTCAACATCAATTTTGTCCATATTCAATTCCTAATCTGAGTCGAGCAATGTGTTGTGGAAATTTAGTTTAAGACAAGTAATATGTTGTGGCCTTAAGTCAGTAGTTTATTGTAGAAGTCAGTATATTGTATATGTTGTGTCCACTAGACATGCTATGCAGATCAAGAACAGTAGGAAGCTATGCTCAATAGCTATCCAATCCGCTAGTATACTAGCGGACTATCATGACAGTTGCCTTTTCATACTGCTTTTCTGCTGCTTAACACAACCTCCCTTCTAGTGCTGCTTAACACAACAACCCTGTACATCACACAACCACCCTGCATCACATAACCCTGCAACATCAGATCACATAACACCACTAGTGTATGTACATCACATAACAATCCTGCTGCAGAACATCACGTAACAACATCACATAACAACCACCCACCCTGCTGCAGTGTACATCACATAACAACCACCACCTTCAAGAAATGAAAGGCAGATAAAAGAACAAAAGAAGCAAAGATAAGTCTGGTTTAGGAAACAACACGTTAAGGGAAATTTTTATATAAATTAAACTTATATCAAACAAGCATACACGTTTTAGAACCTATGCTCAAACAGAATACCACTCTTATCTTGTTGGTGCAAAACAATCCTGTTTGTAAACGTTTTTAAGAAACACCAGCATTCTTTTGTGCATTGCTGCATGAAGTACTAGTTCTACTGTAGCACCCTTTCTTTTGCTTGGTTCCTTGGCTAAGATATTCTTCAAGAATAAACCAAGTATTTCTCTGACTATTACTAAATAAAACACACCAAAGTAAGGACCTTTATGTTTATGGGCGCCAATCCCCACTTCTGTATGTGTTCTATTTCTGAGGAGGGATAGAGTTTTTTGCGTTTGAACAATCGCACGTGAAAAGGCTTCTAATGGCTCAAGATATTTATGTTGAAAAATAACACAATTACGACCAGATATGGTGCCAAAAGTGGGTAGCTCCGCTCCACAATTGGGTGCAAAATTTCGGTGAAGTCATCTTCTGAAGGCTAACAAGTTACAGTGTTGCTAAAACTACTGTTTCCTTTGCATTGCTCTACATACTGCAAAGCCATATGCAAACCAAGACCATGGCTGTTACTTAGCTGGTGAAGCTTTGTAGCAGTTCTTGGTTCTTGTTAATAATGTCAACAAGATCATTGGCAGGATTCCCTATAGCACAAAAAACATTAGAGTAATCATCATTACATTTGAAAATTGAACAAACATAATAAAGTTAACAAAAGTAGAAGCGGAAGTGCCTCAATATTTTTTTTTTATAAACAAAAACAAAGGGGAAATAGATATTTCAACTAATTGAAACAGAATTAAGCTATTTATCAATAAATTGTTTAAATAATAAGTTGTTTATCAATAATAAGTTATTTATCAATAAGCTAGTGAAATAAGTTGTTTACCAATAATAACCTTCGATATGATATTGAATAAATGTATCTTTTTATAATATTCTTTTTAGTAATCTTATATTTTATTTTAACTTATAAGTCGTTATCAGCCGAACACCTTCATACTTATTTTAATTTAATTTCTAACTTATAAGTTATTATCAGCCGAACACTCTTATTTATAAGTCATAACTTAAAATAACTTATAAGTAACTTATATTGTAACTTATAAGTCATTTTAAAATAAGGATTTCTTAACATGTGCCGTAAGGGCACATGTTAAGAATATTCGTTTGAATTGTGTGCATATTCTTTTCTTTTGAACTCGGTACAAATACAAAAATTAAAAGAATATGCATACAGTTTAATAGAAATTTTCTTAAAATGTGTATTTAGTACGTGTTGTAAGGACACATATGAAGATGACCCTTTAAAATAAGTCACTCCCGAACAGGCTAAATCAGATTCAGATACAAACCCTCACACCAGCTTCGTTTTTGTTATATATCCATCATGTTATCAATTTTGTTTTTCTCTAATTTTGTTGTATTCCCATGAATTTGAAAAACACAATCGTCCTTCACAATTCACAATTCGTCCGATCGACTTTCAATTCGGCTCTTCCTGTTCGGTTTCCCTCTTCGCTTAAATTCAATCGGGTCTTCATCACTTCTTTAATGGAAAAAGACAATAAATCTTCTACCGAATTCATCTTCGCCGTAAGCCTTATGCAGCCTTTGTGTCTCTTCCTCTTCTTCTTTTTCTTCATTAATTTCTTCATTAGCATAATGGGTCTGTATATCTGTGAATTATGCTTCAAGGGTTGTTCAAAAAGGAATTGGATCTCTGATTTGGGAGGGTTTCTTCATGAATTTGTACAAAAATGAATTAGGTATGTTATTTTTCTTCATTAGCATAATGGGTATGTATATCTGTATTATTTTGGAGCAATGTCAAGCATGAAGCCATTATTGTTTGCAAACCATTAAATATTGCTTCATTGCCGGTGTGTAGACAAATATGGGTGCTCCTTGGTGCCAGTACTTGCTGTTAATGAGGTACTTTTGGCAAAAGATATTCGAGCTCTGGGGTTGAATTCTTCTTCAAGGGTTTTGTAACCAAACTGATAAATTCAGTTTGTTATTTAAGCCAGCAGCAGCAACAATTCTCAAGGATTAAGGAAGAATTAGATAGAATCAGAAGGAGGGAAGTAGAAATGGAGGAAGATATAGATAGATTCAGAGGAATTTTAAGAGAGGAAAACAATAACAATTTCATTCATTTAGTTTAGCAATTACAACCTCGCGAAGTATATAATGCTGAGTTCACTCCTATCACACCTCTCTCTGCATAAGCAACAACAGAACCACACAATAAGCATGACACTAACTGTTAAAGGAAAAGGCTATATTAGCCTTATTACAATAAAGAAAAAGACAAAAAGTAACCTGATCACCAACTAATTATATCAGCAAACAGCATGGAGGTATCCGTACAGTCCACCACTCCATAAGAACAACCTGTCCTCAAGGTTGAAATTGAGGAAATTGCTTGTAAAATTTTCCCAATCCTCCCAAGTAGCATCTGTTGGTAAAGTATTAGACCATTGCACCAACACTTCCACGACTACAGCATTTTTCTTCTTAACCATTTGTCTATTCACTATAGCTAATGGTTCCACCAAGAATTGACCAGGAACATGACGACCAGACCCCATATCATTCACAGTCCAGGAAGATTGCACCTTCAAACATCTGATTCAAAGGTAATATCAATTCACTGTTCGCAACTAACATGATCTATCAGTTCAATTGCACCCGCACCGTATCCTCGCACACTACCAAATCCCCGATAACAAAAGTTTGGTAAGGAGCAATGTCTCCCACTACAAAACTCACCCGTAAGGCTGGTCAAGAGAAAAACAGGCCCAAGCCTAACTCCTTTTGATGCAACAAACTTGAAGCGGTTGAAGATTTAGCCACTTGGATAGAAGTGGAATTCCTTGCTTTATTGCATGTTAAAATCTGGTGATGAAACTACCCTCATTTGCTTTAGCAAAACGAGATTCCTGCTTTAGTACAATCCTACTGTCATGATGAGCACCACGATAAGTCACTGGGAATCCATGAAGATCTCTGCTTATTGGAAAGGCCATCATCATTAACTGGACGGAAACGCTCAAACTTTATACTTGTTTTGCTGCTCCAGTTGGAACCTGCCGGCTCACTTAGATCTACCCCAGCAATTAAGCGACACAGGTTCACACCTCCACTCCCTGAACGGGAGGAATTGTCAACAGGAAACCATGAACTCCAACCTCAGGCGAAACAGAATGCTGAATGACAAAAGATTGTTGAGTAAGCCACTCAGGCCTGGATTTCTGTAAAGCTATCGAGACATTAGAATCGTAGAGTCCTTATCACACAATAAATCAAGCTTCTTACTTCTTGCCAAACAAATCTGGGTGTTTGATACAAAGACTCCCAATAACAAAGTGGAAGTGGATTGCCAGAATCCCTGAAAGGCTGGAACATCAAGCCGCACATAGCTTGTGGGTAAAATCAACATTAAAATCTACTTTAGCTTTAGATTGAGGTAAGCCTTCAATGAAGTCCATGAATATGTCCATATGTCTAAGACAACATTCCTTTACGCAGCAATTTGGAAAACCAAAGGACCCTCATCTTAGCCCTGTGAACACCCAAGAAGGATGCATACATTTGTGCAAAGTTGGTCAAGCTAACTGTCCCAACATGCAACCCAACTGAGAAGGCATCAGTGTTGTACTTTGATTCACAGATGGAGTTTATGGTTGCACTTTTACCATCCTTGCTCTCAAAGACCGCAAGATGTAGAGTTAAAATATCATCTTCTTCGTGCAAAAAACAAGATTCACTTGATTCGTCTGTCCCTAATTGAAGTAACCACACTTTGTCTTGTTGGAGGGTCTTATCCATTATAATGTGCATCAAAACATCTTCTGCCCATTCAATACTGTATGTTACACCAACAAGAAACTTCTTTCCAATTGTTGTGCTAGCATCCTTGTCAGTGATATAAACAAGAAAGAGCTCATCTCCTTGAGCCTCTTTTGTATATGCTACTACTACCATATGATTCGAACAAACTCTCACGATATCAATTTCATATACAGTGTGCACTTGAATTTTCGCATTCTCATCTGACCCAACACCACCAAAAATCAATGAGCAAATTCAGAATGTAGAAATTACACCCACAACTCATAGTAATAAACACCTGTTTTCCACTAACACAGAAATTAGGAGGACCTTTCCCCCCAAATTGTAACCCAATCAGTAAATAGCAATCTTAAGTTGAGGGTTATTAGTGTTACTTGTTCACCTTCACTTCCCTGCTAATCTCTATCATGAGAGTTCAGTTTGTTATGGGGACTGGAATCAACCTTCTTCCTTTGGATTACATGTTGCCATATGTTCCTGAATTCCTCAATTCGAACAGGTTTTACCAGCTAGTCACAAGCCCCTTGAGTGATTCCCTTCATTACAAGTTTGGGATCGCTGTTTGCCGACAACATGATGCCAGGTAAGTCCATTTCAAGTCCAACGAGCTTAGCAGCTTAAAACCATCCATGTCAGGCATATGCACATCACTAATGATCAGGTCAAATATGTTTCGTTTTCTCTCAACATATTCAACGCCATTCTTGCCTGACTTGTGGCTAATTCATCAACGGGGACTAATAGCAATTGGAACATTGGAACCACCACATTCAACTCCAATCTCATTTATAAATAGCAATAGAATAATCCTTAAGGCGCTGGTACTCCTTATCAGTCAAGGTTTGTGCAGGAGCTACAGTAATCGAGTCCCCAGTGTGGACCCCATTGCATCAATATTATCAATTGAGCATTTAATAACCAAGTTGTCCGCCAAAGTCTCTCATGACCTCTAGCTCATACTCTTTCCACCCCAATAAGACTTCTCCACTAAAACCTGTGATGTTACACTAGTAGCAAGGCCCGACCTATAGATGACCCTCAAACTCCTCCCTATTATTGGCAATTTCCATGCACTGATCCTCAAGAGTCTGTCCCAATCAAATCAACACCATACCTTTCAAGTGCCCCGCTTTCGGCCAAATGCCACTGCAAGGTTACGACCCACTTCCTTGGACAAATTTTCATCTGGTGGCTCGGGTGTTAAGGCCAGAAATGTATCCCATTGACTTGGAATTTTCGCGAACACCTTACTTGCAACATGAAATTTCTTTTCAAATCCTCCTATCACAGTGTTGTTGACTAAGCTACGCGAAGAATTATCATTTTTCGAAAGCTTTGCAGTCATGCCAATTCCACTATGTATAACAGACCATATTCATCGGGAGGTTTGGGTTAAGAGCAACAGTGTAATCACATTCTTTGGATCTCTTCCCATAAACTTTCTCTGCTGAAAATTTCTCGTGCTCCATGTGGAAGAATTTTCAAACTTCCAATCCTTGTTATTGCAAAATTCCACAAAAACTTCTTCAATTGTTTCTTCATTCTCATTTGAAAGCATAAAATTCTGCTTTGTCTCATCTTCATAGTCTCCACACTATAAGCAATTCTTCAGTTTCATTAAAACCAGACATTAATAATTTCTTTTGCACATATTCAAAGGTCTCAACATACAAACAATCTTCATCTTGATTAAAACCAAAAATTAAGACCTTCCTATTTAATATACCCTTTTGTAGACCTTTCATCAAACACCTTATGAGCATCCTTTACTCCTAGCTCCTCTTGAGAAATCACAAGTGGTTGAACTCTCTGGTCATGAACAGTACATGATTTTTTCCTCTGCATATGCGAAAACCAGTTCATTGTGATCAACAACGTCATAGAATACTGACCTGGTAGAATTAATACCTACTTCTACACATAGACAATCATCTTCTTCGGTAGAACCACAAATTAGCACTCTATGATGATGCTCCGGTTCGGATTTTGATGTCGTGCTGAGATCAGGTTCCCTAGCTTCCATGAGCAATTTGAATTTCTTCATGAGTTGCTCAAATTGTTCATCCATAGAATTCTGCAGCTCCTTCATTGTTTTCTCGAAATTTTTTCAATATTGTTTCCTAAACTGGGTAGAATTTTGATTTTCCCTGGGATCGAAATGGTGCTCTGATACCAATTGTAACAAACTGATAAATTCAGTTTGTTATTTAAGCCAGTAGCAGCAACAATTCTCAAGGATTAAGGAAGAATTAGATAGAATCAGAAGGAGGGAGTAGAAATGGAGGAAGATATAGATGGATTTAGAGGAATTTTAAGAGAGGAAAACAATAACAATTTCATTCATTGAGTTTAGCAATTACAACCTCGCGAAGTATATAATGCTGAGTTCACTCCTATCACCATCTCTACGCATAGCAACAACAAAACCACACAATAAGCATGACATTAACTGTTAAAGGAAAAGGCTATATTAGCCTTATTACAATAAAGGAAAAGACAAAAGTAACCTGATCATGTGACAACCCGAGAATTTATAAAATCTTAAATGATTAAAATAAAGGTTAAGGAATAAAACCTAGATGGAAATTAGAGGAATAATTAAAAAAGAATTAAAGAACCTATATGGTTTAATTTGAATTCTTAAAATGTGTATATGTATAGGTAAATATATATATATATATATATATATATATATATATATATATATATATTGTGATGTGCTATAAAAACTTTAGCAAGAGGAATGATAAGGAGAAATATAGTATGAGATTTGTGGGACATGTCTCAACGTATTAAATTATTAGATATGAGTATGTATATTATTTGATTGCTTATATTTGTTTATTATATAATAAGCAAATAAAAAGAAACTAATGTAGCTTAATATATAAATTAGGTATAGGAATTAAATAACCTAAGGGTTATGGCATGGGAGAATATTAATATTGAAAATATTAACTAACTCTAAGGGATTTATTTTATTATCTCAATTTATAAATTTTATAACCTAATTAAAGCAAGTCTAATTGGGTTAAGTACTTAAATGTATATGAGTAAGGAATTGAATTACAAATTGAGTGAATAGAAACCCTAATTAAATGATTATGGTAGGATAGAATTATAAATAGTGGATTATATTAATTTACATAGCCCAAATATTTTATTAGCAAGCCCAAATTATTTTAGTGGGAGCCCAAGACTTTAGCCCAATTAAAAGGGATTTATTTAGATATTTAAGTGAGCAAGTATTGCAATAAAAGAAAACAAAGTGTGGGAGAAAAGGGCTAGAATTTTGGCCAAACAAGGAATAGAGGAGGGAATGAATGTAATGATGAGTTACTTTAGTTGTTCACCAACTATGCAAGGTGTCACTAATTAACTTGGCCACTTATTTTATACAAGAGTGCAAGCAAAGCTAAGGTGATTAGAGAGAGAACAAATTGTGTTGGAAGATTTGATTAGATATACAAGACAGTTGACCAAACATTAAAAAAAACCTCCCCACTTTAACAAACAAACATTTACTTCATTTCATTTCTCTCACTTCCTAGTCCAACTAGCAAAAGAAAAATACAATAAAGGGAGAGAGATGAGGGGCGGCAGCCCTTGAGAGGGAGAAGGAGAGAGAGAGAAATGTCATTCATGGAAAGAAAAGAATAGAGAAGGAAGGAAGGAAGAAGATGATCCAAAAAGGTATAAAACACCTTTTATCAAATTTATTTTGATTACTTAAAATCAAAACTTGGATCTAAGATTTCAAAACTCCAAAATCTTGGATCTATATGTATATAAGTGTGTATGTGTAGATCTATCACTTTTAAGGATCAAAAGTTAGATCAAAAACAAGAAAAAGAAACTATGTTTTAAAAGTTAGAAAACTATGATTTTCTTAGCCTTGATTATGTTTTCCTTGTATTTGGTGTATGTTTAATGCAATAGATCATGGATCATGGTAGATCCATGAGTCTTAGAGGTATTAGTATGTATTATGATAGTTTATGATGTTTGATGTTTGGTTAATCAAGAGATCTAGGAAGTTTTCTTACAAAACACAGATTATAAAATCAGATTTTTGAGAAAACGCAATACGAAATTCAAAAGACCATATTTCCTAGTGTATTTGGAATTTCTGAGTGTGGTTAATTTCTAGAGTTAGATCTAGAAGTCTTCTAACAGTCACTGAAAAATTACATGTAGATTTCCGTGTGGACTGTTTTAAACAAAGGACGCCAAATCTGAAAAACCCAAAAGTAGGCTGTCCGGATTTTTGAAGGGCAGTTTCGACCACTTATTTTATGAAATAAATTCCAATCTTTTGGGACATGAAAATATATGGGATAAAGTAGCTTGTGTCCAAAAATGAGCTCATTCCAACTTAAATTGAGCAAGTTATGACTATTTTAATATTTACGTTTTTTCGACGAAAATCGCTATAACCGGAGTTGTATAACTCCGATGGCCACGAAATTTAAACTGGAGGCTCACGATAACATGTGTAAGATCCCACCAAGAGTTGGGAATTTTTGGAGTTAAGCGTGATGTAGCAAATTTCTTAAGGAATTAACTATAAACGGATTTTTGAAAAATACTTAATGAAATTGAAAAATTCCTGAAAAATTATTTGTGTATGGAATACATGTATTTATAGTGGAAAAAAGATCAAAAAAATAATAAGATGATTAGGTTAAAAAAAGGGGAATCCAGGTTGCTGGATTGGAATCCAGTTTGCTGGATTTGAATCTGGTTTGCTGGATTGGCCACCAGGATGCTGGATTGGATGTCAGTTTGAATCTAAGCTTGCTAGATTGGAGGTCAGTTGAATCCAGTCTGCTGGATTGGAAAATAGTTTACTAAATTGAAATTCAGTCTGAATTCAGGTTGCTGGATTAGGTATTCGGCTTACTAATTTATAAAGGACTTATAAAATGAAAGACTAAGTTTTAATTCACAAGTTATATGATACAGTAGTGTTAAGTCTAAGGTAGTACAGTCGTACTCTTTAATGGTTGATGTATAGTAGCTGGGCTAAACGACTCCTTCATATGGGGAAGGGATCTACGAATTAGTAACCGATCTAACTCACTGTGAAAATAGTGTAGATTAGACGAAAATTAATTTGTTAGTTGTTTGTGGGAAACCACTCAGTATACTATATTGATATTATTAAAGACTCGATGTGTGCTAGGTTTAGACTTGTGTATATGTATAGTGTTAAGGTTATCTAATATTTGACTATATGTTTAAATGTTAGATAGTTTACTTATAAAGTATGTTATGTTAATTGAAAGATCAATCTTATAACTGATAGGTCTTTACAATAAAGCGATTAAATTATATTGCGTAGCAGTAATCGACAGTACAAGCAAGTTTTCTCAACTCAACTTTGAGTTATATTCAAAGCATGTTCGTGAATAATTATTGTTAATTATTCACATCTATACTGATTATTGATTCGCACTTAGTGCATGTTGTTCATTCGGTATGAAAGGCTGATCACCTTCATTACCATAAGGTTCAGTTGAATTTATTCATGTTCATTGTTGGCTATTCAGCATTATTGATTCATGTTCTTTCCCAATTATTATATTGTTGAAAGTTTGTCAGCTTATTATTCTTTTCAATCATGATATATCTTCATTTGAACTTAAACTTGCTGGGCAAACTTGTTACTCACCCTTGCTATATCATGATAAACATTTCAGAAAAAAGAAACTTCGGACATAGTCAAAGGCAAAGACAAGTTTCAAGATGGAATTATTATACGGTTAAAATGGTAATAGTATAGGATACAAATGACATTGTATGTCATGTAGGATATTGAATGCATGTATTAAGTTAAGGTTAAGACCTTGGGAATTATGTTGCAAAAGTTATTGTATAAACAATTTATGTTTTATCTTCCGCATTAATTATAGAAATGATGTATCGTAACGTACCAGGTCCGAGGTTATGGGGACCCGAATTTGGGGGCGCTACAGATCACCAAGTAATTATATCAGCATACAGCATGGAGGTATCCTTACAGGTTTGTTCAAAAATGAATAGGATCTTTGATTTGGGAGGGTTTCTTCATGAATTTGTACAAAAAATGAATTAGGTATGTGATTTGGGCTTTTTATTCTTGAAAATTGGGTATGTGATTTGGGTTTTTTTTCATGAATTATTCAAAAAATGAATTGGGTATGTGATTTGGGGTTTTTTGTTCATGAAAATTGGGTACGACTTCCCATAGTGTTTCCCCTGCATAAATTTTCACATTTTGGTTGCTTATTATAAATTGAGTTGTTTTACTTGGGATGCATGTGTTATTCCTAATTGGCAAATTATTCTGACATTGAGATATTTCAAATTAACTATGATGAATTTGTTTCAATTTCCTTTCAAAAGTTGTGATTTTTTCGTGTGTTACGAAGGTTCCAATTGGAGGGTGTTACAGATTGATCGATGTACCCATGAGTATTTGTATCAACAGTGGCATAAGAAATATTTTCATGCTAACCCAGTTCAATTCCTTTCTCTCAATTGTCACCTAGCTCGCACATAGAACTTTGGAAATGGCGAATTTTGGGGATGACTTTGTTGAGGTATGAACTTTAGTGATTAGGAGTAATTACACTGTAATGAATATATCTACATTTGTAATCCAACAAAAAGAAAAGAAAAAAATAAAGAATATATCTGCATATGTTATCCAAAAAAGAAGAAAAAGAATATATATGCATTATTAGTAGAAAGGACATATAAGATTATGTTGCTAGTTTTTTTTGAAAGTGTGGCTAATTTTCGGGATATGCCTATTTCAAAGCAGATCCACACCATCCAGAGATCAGTGTTTCTAGAGATTTAACTTTTGTTAATAATTTTGATCGTACTTCTTGATTCTCAAATTTGAAAACTGAAATTATGGGAAACAGGTTTTGGGCTGCCACGCAAACCCTTGGAGAAGCAGGAAAGCAGTGGTTTCAAGGAACAACTGATGTTGTGCGGCAATTTATATGGGTATTCGGGTAGGTACTAGAGTTTTTCCTTGGCATTCGAAGAGCCTGTAGAAAAAAGACTAATTGTGATGTAAAGTGATTTACTTGCAGGATGCGTAATACAAGAATGTTGAGCACATATTGATTTTGTCTAGTGACCATCTTTACCGAATGAACTATATGAATTTTGTTCAGGTAAGAACTTAGTTATAGATGAATATTGTACTTCCTTGCATGTTTAAATGAAGCTAGGAAGTTTATTTGTTAGTGACAAATCTACTTGCAAAAACATATTGACACAAATGCGAATATTACTGTATCGTGTATACCCATGGATGATAGGTATGTCAGCATTTCTGTTTAACTTGATATTAATTTTCATGTTCCAAATTTAGAAAATAAAATATCTCTTATGTTTGCCATACATTTCGTATGAATGAATATATGTAGGGACAAAAAAAAGTAAAGAACTGGATGCGATGATTATTACCTAAATTTCTAAGGATGAATGACCAATGTATTTCAATGTTGATTTGATTTGAAACATCTTTGGATGAATGGGTAAATCCATAAAGGTCGCTTTCTTCAGATTCTCTAGCAGTAGAGATGTTGATCAGAAGTCGATCTATTTGTTGAAAACATTCAATTATCTTTTCTTTATTTTCAGTCGAGCTTCAGATTATGGTTTGTTGAAGATCGATGAGACAGGACGATCATCCACTTTGTTGAGAAATCAAAGGGCAATGCCCTGAAAGCAATGGTGAGATCAGTCTTGCTTGACCTACGTCTTCTAGACTTGGTTCTCTTTCCGACCATTTTTCCTTATGAAATTTTCATATTCATTGATACCTCTTAGTAATTCCATTATATGTTGTCTTACCTGTTACTTCATGTTGCACTGCAGCAAGTAGACACCTCTCTTCTTGGACTGTCTCAACAAGATGCCTTAAGAAATATATTGCGTCAATGGGTGTCTATATCTTTTGAACTGAAGTATCCTTCATGCAATGACTTTGGATCTGAAATCATTCCTTCTGCTGTTAGGGATTACAATGTCCAAGTGAGATCTAACTTTAATTTACACCATCTTAACATTTTAACTTAGGTATTAATTTAACGGTTTGAACCTGTTCATACTTCTACTGATATATGAATGTCCTTTTCTAATTAAGCATACTTATTCAGTGACTATTGGAAGGACATTGGAACAACGAATTCTTTCTTTGACGCAAACCTGGCCCTTATAGAACAGGTTAATGTTATTTTTGTGATACCGTTTTTGACTTTTATTTTTCAGGCAAGGAGGTTGAAATCTGTTTTTTTATTTGATTTTCAGTTGTTTTCTAATATGGTCTGGGCTACATGAGAAATGATGAAAGCAATTTGGTTACTACATTTGGCTTAGTTTATGCACGCAAGATAATTTATATAGTGGTGTAAATAAATAAGAACAAAATCTAATAATTCTTTCCGGATGATACATGAAACATGAAATTTTGGGTACCATCTGTAAACCATAATTTTTATATCTGAATGTTTTGTGGGTATGATATTGACATTATTTCAATTGTTTGGACATGCGGGATATGATTTTTACAGGGAGTAGAGGCATTGGTTGTGATGCAGGGGAGGAGTTTAAGGGGACATTTTTAAAGAATGATTACTATGAGAATTGTGTAGGGTGGTGGATCAACGGGAAGAGATGCAGTGAGGTTTGCCTATTTAAGTGTTAATGTAGAGGGCTGGGAGATTAAACTTTTATGTTCATTTATTCATTTATACGTGCATTAGATAATTACCTTGAACTTCGATATATTATATTAGTGTGTGTAAG